>CM076577.1:1019209907-1019276488 GCA_034641835.2 Pinus albicaulis | reverse complement strand
TTGGGAGTCTTCTCAATTTTCTTATTTCAATTTCATTTATCAAATTCATGGAATTTGATTAATGAAATAACATAGTCTAATGTTATATAACCCCTCAAATAATATGGTCTTTGGTTCTTTTAACTAAAGAACTCGTAATTATATCTCACTTTAAAAGCACTTAACTATTGTTTGAAACCCTTTCAGAATATGGCATTAAAAGTATTTGAACCAATCTTTCAACTCTTTTGGAACAATCCCCTAAGTCTTAACCTCAGATTATAAAATGCATTAAACTTACAACATAAGCACTAATCAACAGAACTTAACTCTTCTGGGCCCACGAACCAATATTCAATTCTCGTGTATTAAATAAAAATTTAATATTATCAAAACCGCTGGGCCATACCTCAGATTAACCTCCATGTAGCTTTGCGCGCGATTACCCTCGGATCTTCTACAAGACTGATCTGATCGAAATCGTGTTTTTTCAAGGGCCGAACATTAACACATAAAAAATTATGCGATATGGGTGGTATTCACGAGGTGACATGTCCAAAATGTACTGGATCGTGTTGATAAAGGTAAAAACCACCTCGGGCCCAAATGTCACATGATACTGCTTGTATTCTCCTCCTAAACTGCTTCCTCCAAAATTGGTATTTGATTGTTCAACTCAGAATTCTTACTGCATTTTAATTCATTTCTTCAATTCGTCTTCCCTGCTTGATGCTGCAATCTACCTCGTCAATTTAGTTCAACCAAAGAATAGAACAATAGTATCCTATCTCCACTGAGATCGCTCCAACAGATAGGGTTCCTATCACAATCGATACGCTCTAAATGAACAGAGGTTTCAACACTTTTTATGCAGAGTTCTTATATGTTAAATAGACAAAGATTCACTAGTCAAACCAACCAATGGAACCAGCTATTCTACATTCTTCAAAAATCTCTATACAGGGTAAACACATTCAATTCATTCACTGTGAACATGAGTTCAAATACATTCAGAGAGAAATAGGAGATTTCACACATAATTGAATTTTTTCTCAAGTTATACACAAAAGTTCTCAAATCGAAGGAATGAGTCCTTCGAGAAAATTTTCAATAACGCACACATATATCAACAAGTTCACAGTTTCATTAAAAACAGAGAGAAAAACCTCTCGAATTAGTCTTCTACTACAAAATCCCCCCTTACTATGTATCAGGGGTTACATTTTATAATATTTGACATGATTCTTCGGCTCCTTCTTGAGGACCGGTTTATTCTCAACATAAAAGTCTAATTACATAATATTACTATAACTCTATCAACTGAAACTAAATAGGTTGACACGAATCAACTATTCAGCTTCCTCACTTATTAGACTAATCCTATCTACCCTAAGTGTAACTGAAAGCTAAGGTATTGACACCTTTACTGGTACATTTCCTTGAATGTTCTCGAGCCCTTCTGGCCACAACATGTGGAAAATTTTCTCACATTGCTGACTAGACTCAAATGCCCCTGCATCAGACTCCTGAGGGAAATTTTCTTCATGGGCTTCTATCCATGATCTCTTTCACAGAACTGCCCAGCTTCTGCAACATAAATTCCATCATCCAAGTAGCATCTTCATCTAGCTGGTCCTTCCACTTGATCAAAAACTGGAAATATTGTTGTCCTATAGTCCTTTTAAACGCCTTCTTGTCTAAGATCTTTTCTGGTTGTAATGGTTGTGCTGTAGGTAATTGTTTTACCCACTCAATCTGTTCTTTATCTGCTGGTCCTTCATCTATGCCACCATATTTCATGGTCCTATCTTCTTGAACTTCAATTTGTTATACTGCTTCTTTGGGAATCTTTCCTTCCTCAAGTGTGCCAGAACCAAACCACCAACTTCAAAATTAACCTCCCTTCTACTCAAATATGCTCTGCCTTTATACTTGATGCTACTGCCTTGTAGCTGTTGTTTTACCTGCTCATGTATTGCTTGGATCTCTGAAGCAAATTATTCTCCTTCAGCACTCCTCAAATCTGCTTTTCCCAAGTTTCTCAATTCAGATACTCCTCTGGGGTGCATTCCATAAACAATATGGAATGGACTCTGTCCCGTACTTCTCCTGAAATACTTCTCAAATGATTACCCAGACTTATATTTACTACCTCAGTTTTCCCATCAGTCTAAGGATGATAAGCTGACCTGAAACTCAGTTTAGTACCAAGATTATTCTACAATATCCTCCAAAAATGGCCCACAAATCTAGTATCTCTATCAAAAACAATACTCTTAGGCAACCCATGTAATCTAACAACTTCTTTGAAAAACAAGTTAGAAACATGAGTAGCATCACTGGTTTTATAACATGGAATAAAATGTGCCACATTGGAAAATCTGTCAACTACAACAAAAATTGTATCATTTCCTCTCTGTGTCTTAGGCAATCCTAAAACAAAATCCATACTTACCATATCCCAAGGCCTGTCTGGAATAGGCAGTGTAATGTACAAGCTTGCATTCTGACTTCTCCCCTTTGCATATTGACAAATTTTACAATTCTTCACAAATTTTTCCACCTCAGATCTCATCCTTGGCCAATAATAAAAATGGCTCAGCTGTTCATAAGTTTTTTCAGCACCAAAATGTCCAGCAAGTCCACCACTATGATTTTATTTGATTAAATTCTCCCTCATAGAACAATTTGCTACACACAATTGATTTCTTGTGAACAATAAGCCCTCTTGCAAGAAATAATCCAACCATTGGCTTCTATCTGTCAAAATAGGGTTACAGCATGCTTCAAATGCTTCTTTTAAATTTGAATCTGTCTTATAAAGTTCCTTAAGAAAATCAAAGCCTACCACTTCAAATTGGTTTTCTTGAACAAGCATGTTTTTCCTACTCAAAGCATCATCTACCTTATTTGCTTGGCCACTTATATGCTTCAAAACAAAGTTAAAAATTTGGAGATATTCAACCCATTTGGCATGTTTATGATTCAATTTAGGTTGTTGCATAATATATTGTAAAGCATGATTATCTGAATATAGCACAAATTCCTTAGACATTAAATAATGCCTCCACTTCTTCAATGCCTGCATAATTGCATAAAATTCTTTCTCATAAGAAGAGTATTTCCTTCTTGTCTCATTCAGATTTTCACTGAAATATGCTACAGGCCTATCATCTTGACTCAACACAGCTCCAATAGCTCCTCCACTGGCATCACACTTCACTTGAAATGGCTTGTTAAAATCAGGCAAAACTAGAACAGGCTTCTTAGTTATCTTCTGTTTCAAAAGCTGAAAATTTTTTTCAGCTTCAGCAGTCCATTTGAATGGTTGTTTGTCCTTCTTTATAGTTTCAATGATAGGTGCATTAATCTTGCTAAAATTCCTTATGAATTTTCTGTTAAAACTGGCAAGTCCATGGAAACTTCTTACTTCAAAAACACTTTTTGGTGAAGGCCACTCCAAAATTTCCTTGACCTTTTCTGGATCCATCTTCAGTCCTTCAGCAGAAACAACAAAACCTAGATATACCAATTATTTTTTCATGAATGAACACTTCTTTAAATTTATCAGCAACTTCTCTTGATGTAGCTTCTTCAAGACATAATTAAGATGCCTTAAATGTTCTTCCTTTGTTTTGCTGAAAACTAATATGTCATCCAGATATACTATTACAAATTTACCAATAAATTCCCTTAACACTTCATTCATGAGCCTCATAAAACTACTAGGTGCATTTGATAACCCAAAAGGTATTACCAACCACTCATACAGTCCTTCATTTGTTTTAAAGTTTTTTTTTCCATTCATCACCCTCCTTTATCCTAATCTGATGATATCCACTTTTCAAATCTAATTTTGAAAAATATTTTGCTCCACTCAAATAGTCCATTAAATCTTCAATCCTAGGCAAAGGAAATCTATACCTAATTGTTATCTTGTTGATTGCTATTGAATCAGTGCACATTCTCCAACTTCCATCTTTCTTTGGGCTTAGCATTGTAGGTACTACACATGGACTCAAGCTTTCTCTGATCAGACCTTTGTCAACCAATTCCTGCACTTTCTTTCTGATTTCTTCATTCTCTGTGGGAGTCATTCTGTAGGCTGTTTTGTTTGGCAGATTTGATCCTGGAATCAAATATATCTGATGGCTGATTTTTCTTACAGGTGGTAATTCATCAGGCAAATCATCCACAACAATATCACAATAATTGTCCAGCATTTCTTGAATCTCAATTGGAAAATCAGAAATATTTGTGGAAGTAAGCACTACTTTAGGTTTTCAAACTAAAGAAAAATTTACCTCTTCATCTTCAATCTGTTGTAAATACTCTTTCCCACTCAGCAATAAAGTCTTTGGATCAAGCTTTCTGCTTGATGGTTCTCCTTCCTCCATAGGTATCGATGTGTGATGCACTCCATCCTTAAAGAACTTGTAAGTGTTATTCTTACCATCATGTATTGTTGCTCTGTCATATTGCCAAGGTCTGCCTAGCAGTATGTGACACACATCCATAGGCATCACATCACACATGACCTTGTCCTTGTAGCTGCCCATCTGTAATTCTATCTCACATTGCTCCTTCACAATCAGCTGGTGTCCTTTATGAAGCCATGACACCTTGTAGGGTGTTGGATGTTCCCTTGTCCTCAATTTTAGTTTCTCTATCACCTCTGTAGAGACCAAATTTTCTGTGCTGCCACTATCAATGACCAACTGACAGCATTTCCCTTAGACTTTGCACACACTTCTGAACAAATTCTTCCTCTGTGCTGGTTCAGCAAATTCTTTTGGTTGCTTCAAAAAAACCTTATTGACCACCAAAGATTCTTCGTTCTCTGGAATAATTGCTTCTTCTGTTTCAGACAGCCTTGCTGCCTCTTCTCCAATCTGAGCAACAATTGCATTTCTCTGACCGGTACCCATATTCTCTGGGCATTCATAGTGTTTATGTCCCAATTGGTGACATCTATAACACCTCACTTCTCTTCCTCTGTAGGAACCCCTTCTGCCCCTTGCATCACCTTCTGTGGATGCATTCTAAGGTGAGCTGCTACTAGCTCCATTTCTCGGTGCTGTAGACCTTCCTCTACCACCTTGACTTCCCCTTCCTTGGAAAGTACCTCTTCCTTTGGCAGATTGCTTTCTCAGGATTTTTTCTTCAGCTTTCAGGGCCATTTGATAAGCCTCTTCTACTGTCTTAGGAGACAAAATACCTATCTCATCTTGGATCTCCAACTTGAGACCATTCACATACCTGGCAACCTTCTCTGCTGTGTCCTGGATTTGTCCAGCCCTTATACTTAATTTATAAAACTCTTCTGTGTATTATTTTACTATCATCAATCTCTATCTAAGGTTCTGCATTTGTCTAAATAATGTAAGTTGATAATCACTAGGGAAAAACTTACCTCTCATCTTTGCCACCATTCTGGTCCAACTTTTGATTGGTTGTTTACCAGCTCTCCTTCTCTCTTCTTGCACTCCATCCCACCAAAGTGTTGCATGTCCCTTCAACCTTGTCACTGCGAATTTGACTCTTTTGTCTTCACCCATCTCTTCATAATCAAAGCACTCGTTCATCTCATTGATCCAGTCTATCAATTCTTCTGGATTCAATCCTCTTGCAAAGCTTGACACTTCAAGTCTAGGCTTGGATGTAGACCCCATAACTGATTTAAGGAGTCTCATCTTAGGTGTAATCTCAACATTCTCTCCTTCCTCTTCTTCAGTTTCAGATTCACTGACATCCTCAAGATCTCTTGGTTGTCCTAATTCCATTGCTTCCAATCTGGCTTGGAACTGTTGCATGGTCTCCAATACTTCTACATTGGCAACTGGCCTGCCTCTTCTTCTACCAGCAGCACCTCTGGCAACTCGGACAGCCATGCTGGAATTCTTCTTCTGGAATTTTGGAAGTCGGTTCAGCTTCTGCAAAAACGTCTTGAAATCTACTTTGATACCACAAATGATAGCAAAATTGGGGTGCAAGCGTTAAGGAGAGTTGTACACTCTTCTGTGGTTCTATAATTTCTTTCTGCTTGGGAGTCTTCTCAATTTTCTTATTTCAATTTCGTTTATCAAATTCGTGGAATTTGATTAATGAAATACATGATAGATTTAAAAACTCTTTAATAATATGTTAATCCTTGCCACAATATTTCAAAACCCTTTCAACTATGAAATCGCCCTTGCAACAACATTACAAGGCTTTTTTTCAATTCATTTAACCCAAGCTCAAACCCTTCGGCAGCATAATAACTTGACTTATAAATGGAGATTAGACTACCCCGACCATAGTATTATAATACTATAACAAATGGTTCGAAACCTTTGAGAAAATACTCAAGCGCTTATAATATTAACATCCATTGAAATGGTTAATTCACTCAGCATTAAACTTATATTCAGGCCCACCTATTTGGATTCCACTTATTTAAATAGGTCTTATCAATTGAATAAACCGTTGATCGTACCTTGAGTTATCCTTTGTGCAGCTTCGTCGCACGATTGTCATTTGATCTTCCACAACCCGGATCTGACGGAAATCGTGTTATTTTCCCCACAGAACTTTAGCGCTCAAAAAAAAATGCAAAATGGGCGGTTTTGTCTTGGTGAAGTGGCAGAATTTAACAGGATCGCGTTGATAAAGGTGAATACCGCCTTGGGCCAAAATGTTGCGCAATACCAGTGGTATCCTCCTCCAAAACCACCTTCTCCAAAACTGGTATTTGAACAATGTTGATCCGAAATTTCCACCGCGATTTAGTTCATTCTTTCAAACTCGTCTTCTCCACTTGACATTGCAAAACGATCTCACTGATACCGTCCAACCAAACATCAAAGCAATGGTATTCACTCCAACAGACAGAGGTTCAATATTCTTCGAAGAAACAGAGTATGACTATAATTTCGCTCTTCCAACAAAGCCCAACTAATTGGCTTTCCTTGACTCTTTTACACAGAATACATTCTCTCTATTCACACACCGAGGACATGGTTTCAATACATTCAGAGAGTAAACAGGAGATTTTCACATAGAAACTGGATTCCTCACAATTATGCTCAGAAATCCCAAAGTCGAAGAATGAATCCTTTGGGAAACTGTCAATAACACAGAGATATCAATCAGTCCACAATTTTATTAAAAACGGAGAGCAAAGCCTCTCGACTCAGTCTTCTGCTGCAAAATTCCCCCCTTTACTCTGTATCAGGGGTTACATTTTATAATCTTTTACATGACTCTTCGGCTCCTTCTTGCGGACCGGTTTATTCCTAACATAAAAGCCTAATTACATAATATTACTATAACTCTATCAACAGAAACTAAATAGGCTGACACGAATCAACTATTCAGCTTCCTCACTTATTAGAGTAATCCTATCTACCCTAAGTGTAACTGACAGCTAAGGTATTGACACCTTTGCTGGTACATTTCCTTGAACATTCTCGAGCCCTTCTAGCCACAACATGTGGACAATTTTCTCACATCGCTGACTAGACTCAAATGCCCCTGCATCAAAACGCAATGCTAAAGGAAGACGCAAGAGGAAATCCCCTCCAATATCCCTTAATATTCATGGCTATTGAAGTATGAGTATTTTCCATTGTTTTTGCAGACAATACAATCAAAAAATATACTTTTACACACATAACAAGCTCATTTGCAAGTGTATTATCCTCTAGACAAAACTCGCAAAACTTCATCAATGGATATCATGTACCTAGGAACCAAAAACCAAGGACGTTTACCCTTGTGTGAAATTCTTCATTATAGTGGAAACTAACCTGAGAATAGATATCATAATCTTGAATATGGCCCCTGGTTATGGGGTAAATTGGGAATTTTCATAACTCCCTAGACCCCAACCTTTAATCCACAATCAAACTCCCTCTCTGCAACTCTCATTTGGGTAAGATTTCCTAATCTCCCGCTACATTTTTGCAATTATATATCACTTGAGTTTATTGAAAATGTTTTAGTAAAAATCCATTTTAGGAGTGAAGAATCAAATCAATGGTACATCGTAACTTATATGTTATATTTGTTGATATGGACTTTACCAAAGGTAATCAAATTGATAGGAAACGACTATATCTAGACCCCCAAGAAAATTCTAATGAGGTCGCCTCCCACTATAGTGCATGCTTCAAAACATAGCACAATGTGATCCATTACACCAAGCTCTCAAATGCTAAGAAAACAAGTAAATCTCATTAAAAATCCACCTAGTGGGATTGTGTTATGGATATTCATCACTTTATTAGTAAATATCCCCCATCACCCATCCAACCTACACTTCACAATCATCCTAAAAGTTTCCCTCATCTTCGTTCATGGCTCCAGTCCAAGGAGGGAATCATCCCCTTCCGCTTCTAGCTAGAGATTCCACATGGCACATTCCCCCTACTAGGGTGCCTAACAATCCTACCCTTCCAAAAACCACCACAAAGGCTACCCTAATCACCTCTAAACCCAATTGAGTTGGGTCAATCAAAGGGAAAATTAAGAAGCCAAACAAGAGCTTGGATCTCCCACGAACTACCACAAAAATGGAAAAAAATAGTGCTTTGAACCGGGTAAAAAGAACACAACCAGAACCTATCACAGTGATCCAAGGCTCATGGGATGAATAGACAATAATGGTTAAGAAACAAAACCATCACCCACATCTACAGAGGAAAACATATATGAAATTAAATCGCCATAGAAATTTGATTTAGTTATGTACTATTGATGCCCCCTTTATACTCTCAAATTATTTGTTTTTACTAATATAAACTAGGTTTAGAATTTTGGGGGGGAGAAAAAGAAAAACCAATGTTTCACAGTTCCCCGACCTAGATAGTGTTAAATGACTCATCCAAATCACTAATCTCTTCTTTATGCTTGTAACTCATTTCTATACAATTCAACCATAAACCTTCTTAATATAAAATATTAACCATTATTGGTAAAAAAAAATGATGAAGATGCAATAAAAATGATGTTGTGAACTTGGACTAGTCATTTGCTTTAGTGTATGTTGAAAATAAAATAAAGTTGAAGAGAGTTTGGCTATAATAGAAATCTTATGCAATTTGTTTTACAATTTGTGTGGTACAGAGATAAAAAATATTAAGTTGATTTATTATGAACATACATCTTTAGTATAAGAACATGTATCCTTGGAAGTCAAGCACTTTGAAATTACATTGGTCTATTACTTGAGGTTAAGCAAGGGCTTCCCAACACACACACATCAAAGCATATGTACAACTATGTTAAGGTCATTGAAGAGGTTTTAAAGAGAAACATGCTTTGGAATAGTTTTTAGCTCAAAATGTGCATACAATGATACCATTTACTTATCTAAATGACAGGTTTTTCTACTTTAAATCAGGTGGCGGATATGATCATGTCGTCAATCTGGGCTCAAGGTTGGTTAGGGGAAAATTAGTTGAATTTTCCAACAAAATGCTTCCCATGTCAAGCTCAGTGATAGGGGAATTATGGCAAAAGTACACCATTTCACTAAATGCTTCCCATGTCAGGCTCAATGATAGGGAAGATTTATTGCAATGGATCCATTCCCCAAATGGGAATACACCCCAAAGAATGGATACCTTTGTATTATGGCAGAAAAGGAGTCTGGTGATGCAGCATAGTGGTGGCAACAGTTATGGAAGCTCAATTGTTCGGCAAAATCACATCTATTCCAATGGTGTAATCTCAAAAGTAAGCTTTCGACGAGGGAAAATTTCAAAAAGAGAAGTTTTCAGGTTCAAGGGCCAAGTTGGTGTTCTCTATATAAGGTGATCGATGGGACTCCTGATCATCTATTCTTAGGTTGTCATTTTTCCTGGATTGTATGGAATATAGTATGCACCTCTTTTTCACTGAATCTGATTTGGCGGGGCTTATTGTGTTTGGATGCTTGGCATTCCTATTGGGAAAATGCATCCTCGAAAAAACTAAGAAATCTTCCACCTATTAAAAATTGGGGGATATGGTTAGCAAGAAATCAAGCCATTTTTTAGAGTTGTTCAACTCCTCATGACAAAGTTGTTGCAAACTCAATGGTTATATATCATATGATCCCAGACCCCCCTAAATCACAAATACAAAGAATTGTGACCCCTTAATTGGTGGACCAATCGCACCCATGGTCATATGTCGACATTGCGACCCAACAATGGTGATTGTGGGGGAGCTGCAGTGTTGCATTTGCGGGAATCCCATTTTTCAAACTTCAAAGTGGTTTGGGTCATGTTTCAAACAATTTTGCAAAACTTTACAACTTAAAACTTCTTTTTGTAACTAAAAAAGAATGCAGGCAACTTCAAATCTTCGGTGACTAAAACTTTACAACTTAAAACTTCTTTTTGTAACTAAAAAAGAATGCAGGCAACTTCAAATCTTCGGTGACTACCTTATTGTTGTGAATTGGTTTAATGAATCTACTACATGTCATGTGCATACTCTTATTCCTCTGTTGGAGAAATTTTTACAGTTAAAAGGTAGTTTTGACTATGTTTCATGTACTCATATTTGCATAGAAAGAAATACCATGGTCGATAGCCTTTCCAAAGCGGGGGCGCAGTAGGATTGAGGCATGTGGAAGGTTTCTGGATAGAATAGCGCATATTTCGATGAGTTCTACAATAGGCACTTTATAGAATGCCTGGAACAAATTCAAGCATAACGGTTTTTTTGTCTCTGGTTTCATATATCTCATGGCAGTTCCTTGTGATGGTTCAGTTAGCCCCGTCAGGAGAGGCTTTGTTTTTATATATGCTGATTGTAGATGATGACATGTATATATCTTGATGGATTATATGAACTTTTTGTCTATGTAGACCTTTATGCCTCTGATTTTTTTTATTGTGGATAGTTTTATTTTTTATGGATGGTTGTCTCATGTGTTGGACGATCAAGATTTTTTTAATACATAGCAATGCATCTCCAAAATGTAATTTTCTCATCTATTAATGAAATTACGATTTTTCCTTGGGAAAAACATATAATAACGGTATTCAAGTGGGGAAAATTTTAAAGATACAAATTTATCATAAAAAATTTCGCTAATTTTACGAGTCCTTAACATGAAAAATATAAAATGTTTGATGATGTTTTTGTAAAAATATTCAAATTTCTAAGGATTTTATATAATATCTATAAAATTGTAGTGATTTTTAAGATACAATAGTTTTATCCTATAAAATTTGGGTGAAAGATTTTTAAGAAAATAAAAATGAATAAATCTTTTTTGAGAATAGAAAAACCAGCTCAAAAAAAGACTACTGACTAAAATTTAAACAAGATATTAACTTAAACATTAAATATAATTGAATATCAAACCAAAAACTAAGTATGGAAAACTTTTGGGTTTAAATTTTGATCATTTTGTTAATTTTCTAAAATTCTCATAAATAATTTGTTAATTTAAATTACTATTTACCCACTTATCTGCGCGATATTTTTTTTTAAGAAACCTAATTTTAATATATGTATAAATTATTTTAGATTTTTAATATTTCATAGATAGATTGTTGCACATTTAAATTCTATTTTGAGAATTATAAGACTAAACCAAACTTTCTCCACATAAATGAAAATTGTAGATCCTTAAAACTTCGTATCTAAAAGCCTTCTCAATTTTTGTTTATAAATAACTTGAAAGTAGAATATTACATTAATGAACATTTTAATAAACATGCATGAGCATTTGATATTACACCATTAACTAGTTAATGTTATCTAACAATACACAAAGATCAAGCTCTATTAAAAATTGTGTTTTAAAAATGAGATTTCAATGTGTTTTGTTACATTGTTTTTTGAATGTGCAACATAATTTTGTCCTATTTCATAGCAAAAATTTATAGAAGAAAAACCTATATTATGAACTAGAGGCATTTTCTCTACCCCTTCTTACCCTGAAAGGGTCACCTTGCGTCCTTGAACCGATAACCATCTTTCAGCTAACCTAGCCTCCATTCAGCGTCATGTTTACAATAAGTACCTGTACAACTCACACGAATTCCCATCTCGATCCCCTGGGAAAAAGTAAGGTCGTAGTCTAAAAAAGTAACAGAACGGCCCAGAATCCGACAGAGATTTTGAAAAAATCCGGCAAAGATTTTATTTACAGTTGTTAAACAACAGTGTTTTGGGTGTCCTAAGGGTTTTTGATAGTGTTGAATCCATTTCCACTCTCAAAAATGGATTCCAAACACTGTAACTACCTCATTTTTTGAATTTTACTGAACCGGATTCCAACAAAAACCTGCCATCCGGGCTATTCTGTACCCTAAATAGACAACTTTAAAAGTAAGAGATGGAGCCCCTGTCTTGTGCTTTTTTTGGGTTCTTGCGCAATTTGTGCATGTGCCTTGTGCCTTTTTCTTTTCTTTCTTGTTCTTTGCGCAATTTGGATAGCAAATTTCTTCCTATTTCACAACAGGAATGCATAGAAGAAATATCTATATTATAATAAAGATGAAATCTACTTTATCGATTGGGAGGAATTAAGGGATGGAGCCCTGTCATATGCCTTTTCTCGGTCCTAGCTCAATTTAGATAGCATTTTCTCAAACTTTTTGTTTTTTATTATATTAGACATACTTTATATTTATATTTTTTTAATGATTTTGAAACAAGCCTTCGTTCTTTTAAGATGTGGTGTTGAGACTTGTGTAGTGACAGATGTTATATCTTCTATACAGTGAATGTTGCTCAAGTTGGTAAGATATTTCATTTTATATACAGTGAATGTTGCTCAAGTTGGTAAGATATTTCATTCTACTTTTGAACCAACTTTGGTGAGAATCCAACACCCCGGAAACCTTCGTTTTTTTTTAAGATGTGATGCAGAGACTTACGTAGTGACAGATGTTATATCGTATATACAGTTTTTGAGTAGTCATGGAATGTTGCTCAAGTTGATAAGATATTTCATTTTACTTTTGAACTAACTTTGGTGAGAATCCAATACCCCGGAAACCTAAGGGTTCCTCCGCAAGGTTCGCCCATGAAGAGGGTGAGTCAGGATTGTCTTAACGCATATACTGCCATAGAATTAGCTATGTTGATAGCTCAGATACCATCATTATGTGTCACCGTTCAACACCTAAAGAATGTAATTTAATTCAAGTTTGAATGGAAATTACAATTTGTCCTAAGGGAAAAAAATGCAATAAAACTAAGTTAAGTAATTAATAAAATGATATCTATAACTTATCCTTGACAACACCGCAAAAATTTCCCCCAATTTCTGCATACAATCTAATAGTTATTTTAATGGTTAAGTACAATTAAATTCCGACAGTTTAGAAAAACTTTTCAAGAAACACCATTAGACAAACCAAGTAAAAATTGTCCATCATTTAAGTGCAACGGTCTTCCTTTGAACAACTCATTGAAATTGTAAGCTTCCTTCGTTCTAAAATAGGAAGCACATTTAAAGATGCTCCGCTAGGATTATAAATCATATCAAAGATATGACTAAATGTTTTATTTCGATTAAATGTCAATAAAAAACATTAACTTGCAATCCAATGGCAAGATAAAGCAGAGAATTTGCAAAACACATCTAAAATCCCATCTTCAGAAACACCAATGGCATTCTTGCAATATCAATTAACCTGACTGACTATCATTTGGATCTTATGTTTGAAGAGTGAAGTAATTACCCAGAACTGCCATTATAATTTTAATGCTTGGACACTTTCCATCACTTTATTCTTAGGTACTAAATATCACATCTTATTTACCAAACGATATATAAAATTTTAATGAAATGAAAACCAAAAAAAAATTACGATTCGAAACACATCTATAACACTAGTTCTCTGCTGTGCTACATTGATTCAACCATCCTCAAATTAATCTACATTTACTTATCTCTTCTTTTGTACCATTGTTTTCCTCTCAACAATAGAGGAAATAAAAGCTGAAATTGGCTCTACTATAGAGAGTCTATCTATAAACAGTTATAGTTATCTTTCTTTTGCACCTCTACTGCGTACAAATTTTATAAATTCATGGTCTTATTTCATCGTAGCTTGAATAGAAGCTTAAGCCACCTACCACTTCGTGCCCTCGTCATGTATTATCCTTGAAATTTTTTATCCTAATAACACCATCTTCCCAAAAGTTCACTTTCTTTTCATTATCATCAAGGGCTCAACTAATGATGGAACTTTTCATTCTCCAATATTCTCTGAATATCAGTGTTTACGTAAAGAAAATATCCTTGACCATCCCACAGGAAATTGTCTACTTCCAGTTCGCTTATAGCGTTAAATCATCTTCCAGAATCTAACAAATGGAATAGACTTCATTCAATTACCATATCCAACCCACAACAAATGTGAATGTCTTACCCAAGTGGATAGGCTCTGATGCAACAACCGATAGTAGAAAGTCGACTGAAACCACAGTTGGTCCTATCATAAGACCCTAAAATCGTTCTCCCTACAGCATGAATGGTCTGATTCTGAAGTATGGAGCAGACACTACTTCAAGACATTTTAAAATTCTCCCTTCCGATTTTAAATACACTGCCTAAATCATTTTATGTATTTGTAGATAACAGAAAATAAATTAGTGTCATGCATCTCTGTTTATAAAATAGTATAGGGAAAATCACAATCAATAGGCATTCAACGCTAACTTGATTCGACATAAAAAACCAATCTCCAATTGGAAATGAAATTCGATTCTAAGACTATAAATTCCAAATACAATACAAAGCTGTGAACTTTGGCTCACTGGCTAAGATGCTCTCTTTCCTTGAATGACAAGTTCTTGCAAACGCAAGATAATACATTTCACATTTAAGTTAGTAGCAACCCAGCGAAAAAATAAATTCAATCGATAACTGCCCTTCCATTTTGTCAACCAAAAATGGCTTTGAGGCTTTCTTTCTCGCCCCAAAGAAAAAATTCACGTACTTTTGGTACATTCATTGCCAAATGTAGCCTCGCATAAACAGCAACACCAAGACAACTCCTAGAACAATTGCTACAGGTGCCCACTTCTTAATTAAAGCCTGCAATAAGGAAGCAACATAGGAACAACAATAATTAAACAACTGGAAATTTTAATTCACAGAAATGTAAAACAGTCATCGTTTTCCTTAATTACCCCTTTAATACCCCTTTAATGACTCTGGCCATGACCATCCTGCCACCCAAATCTTTTTTGGTAATCTTGTACTTGTATTGTACTTAATAAATAATAAAAAGCATATTTCAAAAAAAGGATGTTTTCATAAGAAAGTACCCCACAAATCAGATATAAGCTACTGCATTACAAATATAGACGCTATCTTAGGTGCAACTGAGAAATGCACACTGTAGACAATAGAAAAAAATCTGTGTGCATCTTTCTAGATTTTTCTCACTCCTCCAGGTATTTTTAGGTTAGGAGTATCGAAGAATCCTAGACATACAACCAAGATATTTTGAGAGGCCTAGACTAATGTTCCAGCTATAATCCCTGCATTTTGACCCAAAGAAGCCTGTAAAACCTGTAATGATCTCAGTGAACGTTGATCAAGCCCTGTTGGTAACCCTATGAGAACCCAACATGAGTCAGATAAGAACTTAAAAATGAGGCAAAAATTCAGAACAGTTTTAAAATAACGTGTAAACTTAACTAGCATTAATCAAATAACAATTTAACTTGTAAAAAGGGATAAAATAGTGAAAATTTATGTAAGTGGCAAACAAAATAATATCAAAAACTGGAAAGAGTCAGAAGAGGAACCAGGACAACAGAAAAGAAACATGAAGCTGAGGAGAAGCAGAGGGGCAGTAAAGATTGGTAATAGCAGAGAGTTTCATGATTCTTCTACAAATCAGATAATGTGCAATTCTAGGTGCCATGATATTTTCAGATCGAGAACTTTACATTGTTTTTTCTTAATCTCATATTTCTTTATCTTCAAACTTTCTTTTAGGGAGAACCCGGAGGACACTGCTTCCGAAAGAAGAACAAAATAATCAGTGGTCAATTGTTAAAACTAAGAAGTCAGATAAGGGGTCATAGGGTTGATCAAAATAAATGCAAACTTCTATCACAAATCTTCCTAAGCCACTCATGAGCAGAAGGATAATTTTGCACATGACAAGAGTGGGTCCTTGCACAATTAATTAATAATGAGGGATAGAGATGAATTGATCACAGAATGTTTGCAAGCTAAGAGCCAGATACCACATAGAGCCCATTCTAACAAAGCTAAAGGTTCAAGAGAACAAGTTGAAGGTGGCTTTATTTTCAGTGGTATCAATATCAAGACTACTCGTAGCAAGAGGCCATGAACAAGTGTGCTTGATATCATAATATAATTGTTGGAATCGTATATGTAATTATGGCTAAGGCCATATTCTTTAATTTTTTTATTGTATAACTAGGTATGTTTTAAGTACGACCGAGTCAAACTTGATACATATGCTCAATAAAGCACTTGGAGTGTCTGCCCTTGTTATGTGAGCCCATAACCCCCTTTTAAAGGGAGGCCTCCCCACCTTGAAAGGACAACTCAAATTCTCGTATCATCTCATTTTGTGATCTTCTTGATTTGAAATACCAAGTATTATAATCCTAAAGGCACTTAATTTTGGCTTTTTTTCTCTTTTTTTTGGCACTTTCCTCTTAGGCACACTTGTGTCTTTCTGTTTTCAACACTTGGATTCACTTTTGCACTCTCTACAATGAATTAGACGTATCTCTCTCAAGCACACTTGTCAGTTGTAAGGAGGTTATTTCAGATTTGGGTGAGCACTGAGATTTTGTTCCATCAATTTTTTTATTGGCCCTTATAAATCTCAAAATGGCATCAAAGAGGGTGTAAACCTTTCTCAATTCACTTGGCTGATCCAAAAACTATTGGCTAGTGGCATCATATCTTAGAATGCTGAACTAGGGTTTCCTCATTTATAGTAAATGATGGATCCATCTGACAACACAACTAGATGTGCACTCCACATATTGGTCCTTCACTTTACAGAAGTGTTGAATCTGGAGCAACAAGGGATATCATGAAACACTAACACCTCTCTGATTATCAACATTATCACATGTGAGAGTGATCATTGATAAAACTCAACTCTGCCAATTTCAAGATGTGATGATGCTCTTATTGACACTGCCAAATTTGGGGAAGTCCACGTTATAGGAACAAGGCCCAACCTTCTCAATTTTTATTACATCGCGTGCACCACTGAAAAGGTGGATAAATCAACGAGTAAATAAAAGACATTGATGATAATTTTAATGTGGTCACTTCCATATACTTTAATAAATGCAACCATATGTACAAGTTCGGGAAGCCTATTTCTGCTTCAACACAGAAAGGATGTGTTGCTATAGTGTCTAGTGCTAATGATACTCGCAGTGTGTGGCATCAAAATTTGGGTCATACAAACTTTTGGTCCTTGCAACAAATGAGTCATTTACAAATTTTTGAACACCTTCCACAAACTGAACCACCTAGATGGTGTTTATGAAGTGTGTACACTAGGGGAACATCATTAGGAGTCCTCTTAAAGAGAGATATGCATCTCACCCCCCTTAAATGGTTCATGGTGAAAATTGGGGGCCTACAACCATTTGATCTTTTGGGGGAACTAAGTACTTCCTTATGCTTATTGATGATTTTTCCCGTCTTACTTGCATATATAATGTTCAATTCAAGGATTGAAAACCATTAATAGAGAACCAAGTTGAGACAAAGATCAAGTGTCTTAAGACTAATCATGGAGAGTTTTACACCACGGTTTTTTCCAAACATTTCGGAGAGATCACGGGACCTCTTGGCATAAGACTCTTTCACAAGAAGACAAAGTAGTTGTCCAAAAGAATAAATTTATTAAAAAAATGGCCCGGTGTACACGTCAAGGCATATAGGAACCTAAATTTCAGGGAAAGGCAATTCTCTATGCAACACATCATCAACTGTATTCCCACTAGTTTTATTCAAGCCTCAAGGTATGACCCATATGAGAAGTGGTATGGCTTCAAACCCTTAATACCGCATTTTAGAATTTTTGGATCAAGTGCATGTGCCAATATTCCCAAGGAAAAGAAAAATAAATTGGAACCTAAAAATTATTGTTGTACAATGGTAAGTTACAACTTCAAAGGCATATTATCTATATGATCCCTCCATTCATCAAGTTATATTGTGATAGAACAAAGGGATGTGGTATTTGATGAAGCCTTTTCTCAAGGTCCACCAAGTTCTTTTCAACTACGTTTTATAGATATTTTGCACATAATTTTAGTGGATCTCTCTCCTTAACACTTTGATGATGATTCTCCTAGGGTGTGTAGAAAATCCACGAAATTCTGATCTGCTAACATGAACAATCTGAGAAACACTTTCTTTTCATATAGACACAAAATGTCTCTAGTAAACTTTGCAGCGGAATAGGAACAAGAATAAATCACAGTCACACAATTTCTCTAGGGAACCCAACTGGGAAAACCCTCTGCTTGCTTGAGAATTTTATTGATAGAAACTGAGCAATTGATCTCTTACAAATACAATTCTTTCAATCTGAAAAAACACACTTATCTTTCCTGCTTGAAACTCTTGCAAGAAATGTTGATCACGCTGCCCTCTTCCTTCTTCAATACTCGCACAAGCTCCTCTTGCACATTCTATCTCTCACAAGCTTCACACACAACCTTGTGCAACCTTCTCACAAACCCGTAAGCTCTATTGTCTTGTCTCACCAACTTGTGCTCACAAGACAATGATCAAATAGTGCCTTCGTTCCTCCTTTTAAAACAATTCGAATGGCTAAATCTAGCAAACTATATTTTAGGAAATTGATTTTGTGATTGATGAGTTAACTGCGTTGAACTAGCTCATGCAACTAGTCTCGTCTAAATTCTAGAATTTGAGATTTAGTCACTTGTCCATTTCCCAAATTAATTCGCACTAGAAGACAAGAAACTCGGCCTTCCACTTCAGCGCATTAGTTAATTGCTTCAGAACTCATCCTAACTTTTAGGGATGAATCCTAAATTATAGGAATTTGTCCTAACTTTTAGGAATGAATCCTAAATTATAGGAATTTGTCTTGACTTGCAGGGAACTTGAGCACGCCAAGGAGAAACTCATTTTGGTCCCATTGATTAAGGCACAAATCAAGGAACCCTTTCTAGCTGTTATTTTCAACAGGGTGTTTCCTCTAACATTCTTTCCACAACAATACGTTAGATGGACATTGACAATAAGACTCTTACTAAATCACCTAAAATCTCTTCTATAACGAATCAACCTCCTAATGCTCCTACCACTATGCAACACAATAGTGTTAAAGATATTCCTCCATCTACATTAGAAAGACCAAGGCTTGTGCCCAAATGGGCTTTCTCTACTCTTTCAGATTGTCAATTTCATTCCTAAAGGTGAACTTGGTCCTCATTGGCATACACAAGCTCCTCTCACCAAGATCAATGCCGACAAAGACTCTTCTACTTATAATCAAGCCAAAAACACTCTTGAATGGGAAACAACTATGGTTGTTGAGCATGAGACTCCAATCAAAAATCAAAGATGTGAATTGATTCTTTTTACATGAAGTTAAGAATGGTGTTGATGCATAAATTGACAAGCATAAGGGCGGGCTTGTGTGAAATGCAGTGTTGCAAAAATCTCGATAACATTCCAATTTTATCTCGAAATCACGATTTTTTGGCGTAGCTGATGTTTGCCAATTTTACCGATATTTTTATGGTATCTTAATTTTGCTAATGTTTGCCGATTTTTACCAATATTTCCCTGATTTTACGATTTTTTGGTTTTACAAACCCTTGCCGATTTTATCCCGATGTTGATGTTCGCAACATTGGTGAAATGAATTGAGAATTTGGAGGGTCGAAGATTAATTCAAATTCTCTTCTTGATAATTACTTGTGAGCTTACTTGATTTACTTATGTCTTCTCTTCTTAGCTTATTTAGTCTTTCATCAAGTCAATTACCAAAAATACAAGAGACACAAATTTAGGCTCTTCGAGCCAGGGCAAAACCTCTCCCTCTTGGAGAGGAAAACCCACGAGAAATTCTTCTTATAGACTTTCAAATGACAAGTACCATGACCAAGACTCAAACCCTTGACCTATGTATGCATCCAAGACCTTGTCACTGCTTCTTTGTTGTCCTTCAATGTTGATCCTTCCTTTCTGCACCAACCTGCACTGACCTGCACCGACACTAGAGAACTCGGTCTCTATCTTTCTTGACTGATTCTTGATTACCCAACCTCTTCTTCGTTTATTCAGATATTGGAGACAAGGTCACTTGAGACCTTATACTTTACTTTGCACATCCATGAAACTTTGGAGATATATTTCTTTCTTTTATGAACTGTGATAAGGAAGGTAAATTTCCTTCCTTTCTCGAACTTATTCAGAGGTTACTTATCATGACACTTAGACTGCTCATGGACCATATATGGGGATTGTAGCGGGAGAGAGCGCAATGGCTTACGGCGACACTAGGGTTTACTGTTATGTGCTTCCCGTCTACGCCGCAGTGGCCTCGAGCGAGGTCTACTGTTCTGTGCTTCCTGTCTCCACCAAGCGGGTGGCCGAGCATCAACCTCCCTCTGCAACAGGGAAGATTGCTGCGACAAGAGACCTCCTTGGATACAGGGTATCGGCTACTCACATTGATATCCGAACCTAGGCATGTTGGCAAAGAGACCGTAAAGGTAGGGGAGGGGGTTTTACAAGGCGAGGCCCCTCACTCATGGCTGCTTCAGATAGTCGTCACGCTGCTGGCACCAGACAACAATGCGAGGTATTATGGCACATTCCCTGGCCTGGATTCGAAGAGAATGGGCACGGCTCACCTGAGGAGGCGGCAGTTGGGATGCACAGCCCTCTGTCCCATACAACGGTTGCGGGATTTCATTGCCGGAAATATGTACAAGGTCGCATATGGATGTCTGTCGCGACTTGATATTGACTGGACCCATCTGCTCCAATCAATTGCTCTTACCCCTGGGACCCCGAGGCACCCTCAACACATATGGAGCCTCCCATCGCAGAAGGACGCAGAATCGACCATGGAGGGAGAATACACAACGACAAAAGCAACCACGGACCAGGTAAACACAAACAGATTTCAAAACTTCATTAAAACCCCTGTTGGGGAAAATATAGTATTATGGACAGATGAAACAGAGCAGGGGATTGCTCTCAAAATGAAAATCACAAAAGCTCAAGGATACCCAGTATCAATACAATCTCTGATATATGAAGGCAGAGCACTTCAACATCACAAAATCATAAAGGAATACTCCATAACCTCTAGCTCCACCATTATCCTCAACCTACAGTTGTGAGGAGGAACAGGGGATCGAGGAAAAACTAAAAACATTGGTGGAGAAGGGGGAGGCAATACCTCAAAACAGAATCACAATAATACATGGCCCTCCTTCAAAAACATAATGCAGGGGAACAAAAAACCAACTGCCCCTACAGAACCACAGGGCAATACCCCCAAGCCTTACCTAGTAGAACAGCTGAATCATACTCATGAACTGGCCATCAATATACTTGAGATTGATGAACATCGAAACACATACAGCCACAGGCACTTATATGCCGATTCAATAGCTTCTGGCCCAAACCCATGGACCTCTTTCAATGGATATTCAAAAACTGGACCATGGAGTGCGAGATACACCAATGCTCAAAAGGCTTCTTTATAGTTAAATTCCAACATTCAGAAATCAGAGACTACATTCTCTAGGAGGGTTTGTGGTTTTGGGGTTCTACGTGACTTTACATCACCCCATGGTTCCCAGACTTTGACGCCAACACTATGGTTGTTTCCAGAATGTCAGTTTGGTTCAGACTATATAATCTTCCCTTACATTTCTGGAGTGACAGCGTCCTTCAAAGTATTGGGAACGTCATTGGGAAATACATCAAAACAGACACACAGTGACTGGAGGAAAGAATCTTCACCTTCGCACGTATTTGTGTCGAGGTAGATCTCAACAAAGGACTGCCAGAAAGCATACAGAAGGTACACAAACAGCAAAAATGGATGCAACACATAGAATATGAAAACACAGCGTTCAGACGCAGAATTTGTAGGCAGACCGGTCATCTACAAAATACCTATCCTGAAGCAAAGAGAGATAACCGAAGAAAGAAGAGGGTCGGAAAAGCACCCAAAGGATGGCAATATCCCCCATGTGATTCAGAGGAGAAGATGGAAGAAAAAGAGGATGTACCCATTACAGATGGGAACAATCAGTCAATAGTTATCCCAGATGCACAAGAAAATGAAATTCAGAATCCATTTGAAATACAAACACAACATGCCCCGCCCACAAAGGAACCAGTTGTAACAAATAACGGTGGGAACAAAAGGCATCATACATCACACAACTCCAACTCAGACAAGGATGTTGGAGCAGCTACAATTGAAAATTAGCTCGCCCTTGTCTCCCCCACGTCATCTCAAGGAGCATAGCGGAAGGTGGAAAAAAAGAAAGGGAGGAAAACTAAGTTTTTCCTCCCCATTGTATATTAATGTTCTTTACTTGATTTTTTTGTACACCAGTCTTGGCTAGTTGCTGACCTTTTATTTGCTGATGCAACATGTAATTTTGTTTCTTATAATAAATTACAATTTTTCCTGTGGAAAAAAACACTTAGACTGCTCATCAACCTTAAGTAGAATATCATCTGAATATTTACAATGCATAGAGCACAGATATTATTCCACTCTGGTTCGTCATTTCTTCTCACTGATCCACATTTACTGTGTTAACACAGTACCCAAAACAGATCCGCATTCACTGTATTAAACTCGCATGTATACCAGACTTTTACACGTTGTAAAATCTCAGAAGTGTCTGCACTGAACCCTTCCTGAAGACCACAGATATCTCCAACTTGACCAAGGATATATCTTCAAGTAGAACGCTGATATACTAAGTCACCTGATATGGGGATTCGATGAATCGGATTCGGGTACGATGACCCCCGGAACAGGATACTTCTGGGATACGATACGTTATATATTATTTTATTAAAAATATATATATATATATATTAAAAATTAGATATTTTTTGCACAAATTCATACAAAATTCATTGATTCAAACATAGATACTCATGAGTCATACATGATCATTGATACATTGATACACCATACATGATACAATTGTCAAATTTACTCAGAAAGACAAGATTGAAGATAGTAAGATACTGTAGTTTTCACATTAAGTCATCAGAATCAAAATGTGTTATATAAGCACACTGCCAATGGCAAATAGAAATAGAAAATACAAAAAAAACTACAGTCTACAAGACTACAATCCTGAAGCCTCAATGAGTCAGAGTCATCAATCCTCATCATCATAATCAGCATCACTGTCCTCATCCTAATCATCATGCTCACCACTGCTCTCCTCTGGCTTTGATGCATCCTCCTCCTCTATCATCTCTGCATCTACTGGTGTGGAGGATGACGCCTCTACTCCATTATCGAATGTGACAGGCTCTAGCACTAGTGCAAAATATAGAGGGACAGTGCACTTACCGGATGCTCGAATCTCTTCGAAAGAACTCCCTTTCTCCTTGCTCACACTTGCTCCTTGCTCACCCTAGCTCCTTCTCACTTCACAAAATGAAATGGGTGAGAAACAATGAAGAAAAACCTCACTTTATAAAAGAAACAGCACTTTTTTTTTACCTGGCCATATCCGATTCACTGGGTATGGCGTATCTGTACAGGGATACGGTCGGGATACGTTGTACCCTATACGAATACACCGTACTCGGTGAATTGGGGGCAAATCGAGTACGAATTCGTATCCGATACGGGGATTCGAGATTCGGTGACCCTTTTTGACGTATCCGGTTACTTAGCTGATATATATATCCTTTCTCGCACTTCTTCAGTGTCCTGTAACTCGCATTAAATCACAGAATCCTTGACCGAAAATTTGAGTCAAACTGAAATCGCAGGTTCCTTTAAATAGTTGAACAGGCTTGTAAATAAGTCGACTTGTTCTTTGACTTTGAGGCCGACTTGAACAAGTATTATAGGCCGACTTGTACAGAGAATTTTTCAACGAGATAAAGGTTGACTTGATAGGTTCTCCAACACTGATCTTGATCCTCATTTGTGTGCAATCTTCAAGGCTTATGTGAAACAGTCTGGAGGCATACAAGTGACTAGACTCTCCATAAACATGACTCTTTAATTAACACAATTTATGCCCAGAAAACAAATCCCTAATAGACATCAAGAAGTTTATTGACCTATAATAAAACCTTGCTCATGAAACCCATGAGGCAAGCATACCAAAAATATATATATATATATATATATATATATATATATATATATATATATCTTTGTCTTCTTTACATAAATACATAATTACATAGTCAATATGAAGACCGATCCTAATTACACTTTTCAACAAAATGTTCCTCAGAAAAAGGTATTGACAACAATGAAACCTTTGCTTTGGTTGCCAAGATGGACTCTATCAGTGTGATTCTATCTATAGTTGCTTCAAAAGGATGGGAGGTTCATTAGAGGGATGTCAAAAGTACTTTCGTTCATGGTGATCTTCAAAAAGAAATGTATATGTAGCAACCACCAAGGATTTTTCAAAAAGGTTCAACACAATTGGCCTACTAACCTAAGAAAACTAGAGCAGACATCCTCGCACATGGTATGAAAAGAAACACAACCTTTTTATTGGTTGTGAACTTTCTCATTGGAAGAGTGACCTTAGCCTCTACATTTTTCATCGACATAATCATTATTATTCTGCTCTACGTGGATGATTTCATTCTACCCAATAACTCGACTTCTCATATTAAAGAACTAAAATGATGGCTTCAAGAGTCATTTGAAGTGATTGATCTTGGACTACTTCACTACTTTCTAGGTATTCAGATTACTTAATCTATCTCAAAGTTCTCACTCTCTTAACCTCAATATGATTTTCAACGAAGCTTCAAGGCGGAGGATTATAGATCAATTAAAAACTAGTTTCCACTGGGATGAAGTTTCTACAAATTGTCCCACTCTTTAGTGAGTAGCCTTCTCTACCTTACTAATACTCGGCTAATTATTGTATTTATTGTTAGTGTGTCCATAGTATCTGCAAGAACCTCATGAGAGTAATTGAGAAGTGTTCAAGCATACTTTGTGTTATTTGAAGGGAACCCCCCATATGGCCATCCACTATACAATAACAGACCCTTTTCATATTCAAGGATTCTCTACTATAAATTGGGCCAATGATGTTGATGGACATCACTTCACCTTTACATTCTTGTTTAGTCTTGGTTTTGGACCAATTTACCAATGTTCTAAGACACAACAAATTGTGATTTTTTCATCTACAAAAGTTATGTCAATGCTCTATCAACCAGAAAGCATCATGTCTAGATGAGGATCATCAAAAATATAAACATGTTTAGCTTTGAACGCACTATATTTGTCATCTCTATGCTTTGGACCATATTACACTCATGTTTGTTCCTTTAGTAATTTGGCATGCAAATATCTTCACCAATATCTTGTCAAGATCCATCTTCTCTATTTTGAGGCATCATACTAGTGGGGAATCTTGCCAATTCGCAAGGATGTTACAACATAATGGCATCCCTCTATAGCTCACATCAAGCTTAAGGGAGGTTGTTGGAACTATTAGTGCTAATCTGTATAGATGGCCACAGCTCATGTATCATTATTACTTTTAATTATGGTTAAGGTCATATTCTTTATTCATTTAATGTATTACTAGTTATGATTAAGGTTGACCTAGCCAAACTTCACATGTAGGCTCCATAACCCTATTGGGACATGTGCTCTTGTTTTGTGGAGCCACAACCCCCTCTTCACAAGAGACCTCACTCATCTCATCTTGTGATCTTGTTGATCTGCAATATCATGTGTTATAACCCTAAGGACACTTAACTTTGCCATTGTTTTCTTGTAATTGGCATTTTTCTCTTGGGCATGATTGTGTATTTTTTTTTTCAATGGTTGTGCTTGGACTCTCTCACTAGCACAAGAGACCAAACTCTATCTAGCAAAATTTTAGTGGTATTTGGCTCCATCAATTATTTTATTGATCCTTATAAATCTCAAGGATAATGACAATGAACATGGAGAATGCACTAACTGTTGAAATATGTAACTAATCTTCATAATGACATATGTAATCATGATTTTATGTATTTAATGAGAAAAAATAAATTTATTATTGTTGTTCTTGAGGAATGGGTTTCATGCTCTAGGAAAATTGATTTTTAGGTCAAACAACCATTGAGTGTTTCTAGGTTTGTCATAAGTCAATTGAATCAATGTCATGTATTGAGGACCCATTTGGGCATGTTACATCTTGTAAAGAGAAATTGTGTATAGTCAAAAATGTCAAGAAAACCCTCCAAGACCTTGTCACAACGTCACATCATGTAGGCCTTCAAAGGAATACAAGTTGGCCTGCATAAGAAGATCAAGTCAGAGTATTGAGACTCTAGAAGAAGCCTATATATACAAGGCTAGTCGTCCACCTTTAAGGGCATTGAATCACATCACTAGAAGCTCGATCAAAAGAGCAGAAGATAGCGAAGAAATGAGAAGACAAGGAAAAAGGAGTACTTTCTGAGGTATGTTTTTGGATAATCTCTCACACGTGCGGGTTGTAGCTAGGCCATCATATCACCAAAGAAAATCAGAATTACAGTCAGTCAAGAAGCCAAGCAAAGGATGGAAGAAGCACTTATATTCAAGCCAACACATTGGAGAAAGGAGTACTACCCAAGCGAAGGAGAAGAGAAGCTATCTTCACCATATTTTTTACACATGCAAGCTAGGGTTACTGCAAGAAGGGTCGAAAACCACAGTCAAGGTGCAGGTCTGAGCTTATGATGAGAAGACAAATTCAAAGCTAAGAGAACTGGGTTGACTTTGATAAAAATCAAGTTTTTCAAGAAGAATTGTGACTTGGTCTTGGAGGGGTCATTTGTCAAGGGTCATAAGTCTTGGAATTTCTATAAGAAGAGAATAATTCTTGTGGTTTTTCCTCTCAGTTGGACAGGTTTTGGCCCTAGTTGATCACCTATATTCTGTGTCCTCTTCTCTTATTGTTCTTTATGGTTTGGTAGTTGTTTGATGAAGAGAACACTAATAATGATCAAGGAAAGAAGAATCTAATCAAGATAAGTAAAAAGACTTCACAAGCAGTTATCAAGAGAAGAGAAATAACCTAAGCTAGTTGCCCCTAGATTTCTCAACATGGTTTCAGAGCTAAGGTGTCAAGACAAAGGAAGGCAGCTTGAAGAAGAACTATCAAAGGAATCTCAAGAAAGGTCAAGGCATCAGAGAGGACATTGAATCTTCAAGAAGGGATACTCAAGGGTCGAGTTCAAGAAAAAGGCTTGATAAAGTTTTGGGCACAAAATTCTAAAAGTCTAATCCCAAATACCAAAGAAGTTACAGTGAACTATATCTGTTATGAACCTAATTCATAACTTAGGTGATAAATATAGTCATTAATAGAATAAATAGAATTAAATGTAATTGTTAAATAATCAATTAGGATTATGTTAAATAATCATTAGGTTAATGAAAAGGCATGTCTAAAAAACATGCCCTTTCGTGAAAAGGTACCTGCATGGGTATAAAAGCGGGACCTCATTGTAATCATTCAATCATGTCATATCTTATTAATAAAATATTATTATTATAAATACCCCGTGTATTTTTATAATTGAAGTTGTTTCTGCTATCAAACCTACAAGCATACAAGTCTTCCGCTACAGTACTCAAAATTACGAATTCTGCTGCTACAGTGGCTACAAATTCCGCTGCTACAGTGGTATCGGAGCCATCTTGAAGCCAAGTTAAGGACAAGATTGAAGCAATGGCACATAACATTGTTGTACAAGCCTACGAACGTAGTTTACATGCCTATGGACATAAATTACCACACTATGTGTCATTACGTGAAATTCCCAAAATAATTGAGCAGATTAGAAAAGTTCAAGAAAAGATTGAGCACGTAGAGAAGTTAGGTGCAGAATTTTCTGCAGTAGTCCATAAAAAAAAAGATGAAAAATGCAGTAATAATAATAAAGCAGTTAGTTTTTCTAAAGGGAAATCAAGTAAAAAATCCATGGAAAAGTCAACTAAATATATCCCCCCACCAATGCGTAATAAAAGTAAAGAAGAAGGGAAATGTTGGAAGTGTGGAGACAAATATTTCACAGGACATAAGTGTGCAGTCCAAAAACTTTATAACTGTGAAACAGATTATAATGATGATGTAGATGTTAAATGTAAAAATGATTCTGCTAGTCGGAAAACTATTAAAGACGCTGCGAAGTTGCAGATTAAAACCATGCAAAATTGTGTGAGCCCAGATACCAAACATGCATTTAACGACTCCTTTTGGAACAGTGAGGTTGATGTTGTATTTAATGCTCTCGACAATGTCAATGTCAGGTTGTATGTTGATTTAAGGTGTGCCCAGAAGCCATTGCTAGAGTTTGAAACTTTGGGAATCAAGTGCAACATCCAAATTGTCATTCCTCATTTGACTAAGAACTACAAAGCATTCAAAGATCCCCCTGAAAAGCAGGCACCTATGTGCAGGCTTCACTTATTTCCACATAATATCCACCACTGTCTCACATGGGCAAGGTCTGAGGGACTTTTAGACAAAACTTCAATTGAAGTAAATGCTTTTCTTTCCAACCCAGGAGAATACATAGCAGCAATCAAGTCTGCAGAAGGAGTTGTATCTCATGATGCTGTAGAAAATAAGTATTTACTTGACCGCTGCTTGCAAGACCTTATTGGGTTATACGACAGTAAGGATATATATTATGTAAAATTATTTGAGGAAAAAGAGAAGATTGTATACAAACAATTCTGCAGAGAATTTATGATTTACGATCCTCAATTTTCTGTTGTCACCACGGTTAGTACTCAACGATTTGTTCATGAAGAGAATTCCAACCCTTTCGTGGGACAGGAGGATGAGGTAGAAAGAAAGATTTCGGGTTTCATGTCAGATGTTACAGGTGATGGGGTTGACATTGTCAGATATTTACTATTCAGGAACGATGACAATGAGGTCACAGTTGCCCTTTCAAGGGGGGAAATTAAAAGTCTAGGAAAGAATATATACTTCATGGCTACAAGGAAACATATCGACTGCTCTTTTTTTTTCCCACGCCATGCCCTCTGCCCCTACGCGTTGCCCAAATATTTAGCAGACCTCCGTGTTGTGCCTTCCCTCAACAAGTTTTCTGCATCGTTGGCACTTTGGAGGCAAGTTCACGTGTTGCAGTGTCGACATTTATTTTTAAAATGGGTGCCAATTCACTTGTTGCAGCCTCGACGTGTATTTTTTAAAAATCGCATTTCTTTAAGGACGCCAGGTGGACGTGACTTCTTTGGCTATGGTGTGGACAATCGACGCTGTCGCGGTGTTTACAATCCACGGTGTTTACCCTCCAATAGTATAGACACCAGTAGTCTATGACTGCGGCACAGCCGTGGGAGCAGCGAATAGAAAACCATTCAACGGTGGAGGATAGTCGTAACTCACCACTGGTCAAAACTTCATTCGAATAGGTATAAGCAAGCAGCGAAGAAAAACCATTCAGTGGTGGAGGATAAGTCGTACCTCACCACCAGTCAAAAAAACACCGATTCAAATAGGTATAACGTTACAATCAATTAATTATATATATATATATATATATATATATATATATATATTAATCAATTATATAGTTAATAAATAAATTAATTATATAATTCTTCTATTATATAATTAATTAACTTTTAAATTAATTATATAGTTAATTAATAAATAGAACTTAAGTATATAGCCCCATAAAAATTAAAAATTAAAAAAATTGATTACCCTAAGTTCAAGACAATATCAACCACAAAAATTATACAAGATGAAGTACGAGAGATGTCATATAAAAAAAAAAAAACAAGCAAAGTGAAGAAAAGCACAAGAAGAAAAAATTATTAGCGAATATAGCTTTGAGGACAAAGCTTTTCGAGAAGGAGGCAATGTTATGAACCTAATTCATAACTTAGGTGATAAATATAGTCATTAATAGAATAAATAGAATTAAATGTAATTGTTAAATAATCAATTAGGATTATGTTAAATAATCATTAGGTTAATGAAAAGGCATGTCTAAAAAACATGCCCTTTCGTGAAAAGGTACCTGCATGGGTATAAAAGCGGGACCTCATTGTAATCATTCAATCATGTCATATCTTATTAATAAAATATTATTATTATAAATACCCCGTGTATTTTTATAATTGAAGCTGTTTCTGCTATCAAACCTACAAGCATACAAGTCTTCCGCTACAGTACTCAAAATTACGAATTCTGCTGCTACAGTGGCTACAAATTCCGCTGCTACAATATCACTCTCAAGACATTAAAAGGAACCAAAATCATTCCAGAGATGAGCAAGTTCTGGATACAATATTAGTCCTTCACCAAGTAAATAGACCTCCGAACTGTGTGCATGAAAGAGTGATTTTTGAGGTAAATTTTTTCAAGAGGCCAAAGGCCTAATTCAAATATTCAAAGCAATCTTAGTCCTTTCGCAAGAAGAGCAAAACTCTAAGCCTTGGAGAAGAAGACTATTTTCATCATCGAATCATATGTAGCAACCTCATAGCCTAATTTCTAGGCATCCTCAGAGAAGGATCAAACTCATCAAGAAGACCAAGAACTTCAGAGAACTCATATTTCTATCACTATTTGCAAAACCCGAGTTTGTGGTGAATCAAATCTCTGTGGCACTAAGAGTGCAGGCACCAATTATATATACTTAATATGATCAGTCAAGGCCGACATTCCAATGGAAATGCCTTGATAATCATCTATATATTATGAAAAAACATGTTTTTAGAATTTCATTAATGTTTCCAAACTCAAAGCATTAGAATATAGAGAGAAGACAACATATGATCAAGGTATGCTCATGAATATATATATATATATATATTATATCAAACTGGCACCCAGTGCACTGTCCAATACATGTAATATATAGAGATCAAAACAGAAAACACATAACCAAGGGGGCTTTAAATGGCCTCTACAACAAAACATCACTAGTCACTACTGCTAGAGAAGGCAAGATCATCTGGCTCACACTCTAAATCAAATTCAAGACGGGGAAACCCATGGCTCCTCCTCACTAGCGCTCCAAAAACCAACTCCATCTCTTCGCAAATTCCTCACAAATGCAATGAGATTGCTGTGAGGAAATGTGAGGGGGTTGGGTCACTTTTATAGGCTCGAGAGATGGGTAGATGCATTAAGAAAAAAAAACCCAAAAAAATTATTGAGTTCGAAGGGTGAGTTGCCTCCTTTTTTCCCCGCGGACTAGCTCGGTTGGTTTAAGACTGGCTCAGCTGAACCAACTGGTCCGTTACGAAACTGGCCGATTCGGTGTCCGACTCGGCTGGTTCGGTAATGGACGGGCCGTCGAACCAGTTTTTCTACTGAGTCGGCCCAAGCAGGGGTTTGGCTCAGACTACAAGGCCAAATCCGATTCGGACTGGCCTGGTTTTAAAACTATGGTTGATAAAGAGCTACAAAAAGAGAGTTGTATATGTCACCTAAAACTAGCATCACAACTTAAAAGAGGTAGTTGTATGAAGAAAAACCAGATGTGGATTAGAAGATCACTTTCCAACGAGAAAAAGGATGACATCACTAACATGGTACGTGAAAGTGATGGATGGCCAATTCCCTGCAAAGAAGTTCCAAAAGATGAAGGCTCGATAATGATAAAGATGAAATTCATGACATCAAAAGGAGGAGCTCTTCAAGCAGCTGAAGGTACCATGATCTCCATCAAAGAAAAGTAAGTTGCTGAAAACAAGTCCCTATTTAAGAGGGAGCTTGGACAAGTCCCTAGATAAGAGAGAGCTTGGGTACATTACTTTATAGGTATGGGTATATCTTCCCTGGTTAAGAGGGAGAATTGACACATCATCCTTGTCTTCATATTGTGAAAAAAGAATGGAGGACTGGGTAAGCATCTAGGATCTGATACTCTTTGAGGATGAGGTAGGGCATCCAAGATAAGAGTAGTCGAAGAGGATCGATATTCTTTGAGGACTGGGAATCCATGATAAGAATAGCCCTCAAAGGACATACCCTGTGAACAACCCAGAGAGATAGAGTTGTTAGTCAAGGCCTTGCTATGTGACAATGTTGGTTGATATGATGCTTTGCTTGTGGTGCTTCTCAATGAATATTGCAGGTACAGGAAGTAAAGATAGATAGGATGATCCTTTGTTTTGAGAAGCATGAGGGAAAGAGGGAGATATACAGATCGTTGGATTCTCAAGCATTATTCATGATATAATTATAGAACTATGAATGCCTGGTTCATAGCAAGTAGAAGTAGTAAGTGAAAAAGACCTCTACCATGGTAAACAAAATGAGAAGCATTGCAAGGATAATAGGATGCAACATATTAAGAAATGGCATCACTTTAGAATCATACGATTGAAGTTAAGAAAAAGCTCATGATTAAAGAAGCCTGAGAGCAGAAGCCTACATGGATATAGCATGGAAGTAGATCTTGGTAACCTCATTAAAAGCATGAGTGGTGCTTATGGGTAAAATAAATGCAACTAACATTTAGAAGGAATTCATCATGCATCATTAGCAAGGAGCATTTGTTGGATGAGGATAATCTAGATCCTCCATTGGAATCTTCATTAGAAGGTTCACCTCTCTTGGAAGAAGCAGATGTCTCGCTGAGAATTCTAACTTGTATGGGATTCATTGTTTAAGAAGGATAATGGTATGGTGACAGAAGAATGCAGCATAATTGAAGAAATTTCAAGCAAGGAAAGGAAGTTGTTGAAGGAAGCCTAGATGACCAAAGGAAGGAAATAGATATGTATGCATGTATTTAATTGAGTCATATCATCATATGGTTGCATGGGTAAATGCTCTAACTCATGAGTATGATCAAAGGAAAGGGATCTCTTCCATTGAAAAAGTGCATGAAGGCATGGTTCACATATTGACAAGATGAAATCAACATAATATGTCCTCATATGGAATATGAGGTGGTTAACAAAAATGAGAGAACTATGGATGGAAGTTCATGGGGAGCAATATGTGAAGAAGAAAGAAGAGATCATGAAAGATGCAACTATTGTACAAAGAAAGTCAACATCTGATAACTAGAAGGATTGGCTATGAAATATCCATAGAGAAGACATGGAGATCCTGATAAGGTTTGTAAAGAAAGGAGACCCTTGACATTGAAAGTCTTGCACATGCGATTAAGAATATGCAGAATGTTGATGATCAAGACGCAAATGTCATGATGAAAGGCTACAACAAAAGGTAACTTTGATTGGATGTTCATTTTTTATTTTTTTGAACAACATTTGGATGGGTTGATACCTTAGCTTTAAAACTCTGACTCGAATTCAGAACTTGTTGACGGTAGACTCTGATTCCGACTTTGACTCGGTATCGACTCGGCCTAGTTGATTTCTATGACTTAGTGTTTGTAAAAAATACATTAAATATTTATTTTGTTATGAGAAAACATATTTTTAAATATTTTCATTCATGTTTCCAAACTCAAAGCATTAGAATAGAGAGAAGACAACATATGATCAAAGTATGCTCATGAATATAACTATTATATACAAATGGCAATGTCTTCATCTAGGGTTGGAGCCCTACATATATTGTACTTGATTTATTGTAAAGAAGAAATTAATAAAAGCATTTATTATTATTGTTCATTTTGTGTTCTAAATATAAGTGATCTATCTAGTAAAAATAACAATTGAAAAGAAATATTGATTCACCCCCCTCTCAATATTTCCAACACTGAGTTGTGGCCTTTTTTCCCAGCGAACTAGCCTTGTTGGTTTAAGACAGGCATGGTCAAACTGGCCGAGTCGGTGTCTAGCTCAGCCGATGCGGTGATAGACTGATCGTCGGACCAATTTTTCTACCGAGTCGGACTGGGCAGTGTTCTGGCTCGGTCTACGAGGCCAAATCCGATTCAAATCGGCCTGGTTTTAAAACTATGGTTCCACCATGCACATATCTTGGATGATGATAGAATTTCAATCATATGCCTGAAATTTCTTTGGATTCTTATCAAACTTGTGACCAAAAAGAAGGTTTACTTGCTCCAAGATTAGCTTACTTCGAAAGAATCTTACATGTTAGAGTGAGAAAATTGAAGAAAATAGCTTTGTTGAACTATCCTAAAATAAATAATAAAAAATGAAAATGAACCAAAGCTTCGAGAGAAATGAACTTAAAGAAAGCTTGATCAAGGTCATTAATAATGATGCCATATTTTGTCACACTCTAAGTCAACTAGTTCATTTCCCTGTTAGAATTCGACATCAATGAATTTGCAAAAAGAATAAAATTAAATTATTAAACAAAAAAAAACAAAAAACCCAAAACTATTTGATAAAATTTTCCATTAAGTTCACAAGTGTGTGTGTGTGAGGTTCTAGTTTGATCAAGGTTCGAGTCTTGTTGAATCCTACAAGGTTACCAACAATCACTAGAGGAAGCTAGTCATGATCATTCAAGGCCTCCCCGCAACCCGTAATCAAAGAATCACATCAATGGGTGCAATAGGGCCCTATCCATTAATATGGAGCTTGAAGGGGATGGGCCCCTCCAAGATCGCAAACGATAGGATGGGGAGGTATTTGTCCATCCATAGAGGTCCAAGTATCCCACAATAGAGAAATATTTAAAACTCCGACTCAAAATCCGAAGCAGTCAACTGTCAACTCAAACTCAAAATGACTTGAACCAATTTGACTTCAACAATTTGGTTTACACTACAAATTTAAATTTTAATCAAAATATATATTGTAAAGACTCCAAACCACTATAGACAAAATATGCAAAGTCTCCTCATGCATATACCATGTAAGGGTGGATATATCAAAGCAGTGCCAAGTGCAATGTTGAAAATGGCTGTTATTGATGTCAAAGGTTGTCCAAACCAATGTTGTACAAAGTAGGGATGAAGCAGGTGCATTTTTCGGAAGTGAAGCATCAAAAGCATCATTTTCCAAAAAATCCTCGAAAGCAAAGCATCCCTGAAGCATCTATTATATATGTCATTGCATTTTGTTAAATTTGGCAACTAGGAACTCCACTTTGCACTACTCATATGATGGAGATGATAGTTTTGTTAGATCCCTCTTTCAAAGAGGTGCAAAATTGATCTAAAGATCATCTTGTTTGGATGAGCAGAAATCGGATTTTGAATTTATTTTCTCTCACATGTGCAATTATCAAGGTCAGCCAGAATTGTAATGTAGGCTCACAAGCCCCAAAAGATCTGTCACACACACTCAGTGATGGATATAAAAAGGAGAGACTCAAACTTCATTTGGACATCATCTCATCTCACTTTCTCTCTCCTTCTCATTGGTTCATACAGCCTTATAAGACATTCTCTCTCTTCTGCACGTGTGAAAGGGCAGTTGTATTTTCAGATTGTTTAAGGGCTTCTGCAGCAGCGTTGACCTTGGGTCAACTCACATATTTTTGGCACAGAATCCGAGTTTGGGAGGCCGAGTTTGGTGGCACGAAAATTGAGAAGTTCTAGAGTGTTTGACCACAGACTTTCACCGGAGCGTTGACAAGGTTTGACCGAATTTGCAAACTGTTTTGGGTTGACTTTGATTGTTTCTTGAGGTCAATTTTGACTGGTTTTGACAGAACTCTGTTAGGAGGAATTTTGCTAGTTTGACCATCGTTGACTTTGTTGGCTAGGGCATTTTGCTAGTTTTCTCTCTATGTTGAATTTGAAGAATAATAAGAAGATTTGATGAAAGGGTTTTTCCCCACATTGGGGCTTTTCCCTAGCATCTGCCAAATTATTGTGTCCTATTGTCTTAGCTTCTCTTCTGGTTATTTGTTTATGTTCTATCAACATTTACTGTCAATGTTAATGTGATTGCTAAACAGAAAATTGAATTAGGCTAATAAGAAAGATTGAAGTAAATTTCTCTATGCATAGAACATACCATCGTTAACTAAAATTAACATGGTATCAGAGTCGTGGTGAAGACAAAGCCCAAGCAAGAGTGAGAAGAAAAATCACTGAAGGTTAATTAGACAAGGACTAGGGTCAATTGCTTCCTCATCATACTTCAAATCTGATGACAAGCTCAATGAAAAGTCTGATTATCATGCTTGGAAAATGTCCATGGATCTGACCTTGGAGGAACAAGAAGTTATGGATTATGTGCAGGGAAAGATCATTGAGAGTCCATCAAATGCACCGCCTACCACTAAAACAAAGTACAAAAACTTATTCTTCAAAGCGAAGAAGATCATCAGGGATTCTATTCACAAGCAGTTGGTTGCATATATCTCCGAGCTAGGCACATCTAAGGAGATGTATGATAAGTTGGTTAGCATGTTCAGGGCTAGCAATGCTAATCAAATTCTCTTTTTGAAGAAGAAGTTTAAGGACATCAAGATGGGCAAGGGAGAGTCCATCCAATCATACTTCATGAGGCTCACAGAAATCAAGAATGATCTCTTACATATTGGAGAGGTCATAGCTGACCGAGAGCTCACTCTCATTGCTCTTGGAGGACTTCCCTGGGCATGGTATGCATTCAACACCAATATTTTCAATAATAATATAATTCCTTATTTTGATGAATTGTTGACAAGATGCACTCAAGAGGAGACATGGATGATGGAGAGAGACAAACCCTCAAACAGCAATGGAAATGGAAATGGAAGTGAACCTACAGCCTTGTCCGCTCATGAAAAGAAGAAGAATAATGTTGGTTTGAGAAATCAAGGTTAAGGAAGAGCGGGTCCCAAAGGAAGGAAGGAAGGGTAGATGTTACAATTGTAATAAGTTTGGTCACTATGCTAGAGAGTGTCCCAATAAAAGGGACTCTCCCCGAAACGATGACTACAACAACAATAACAACTTCAGGGGGAATGGAAATCAAAGGAATAACAAGTTCAACAACAAAGGAAACAGAAAGGCTCCCTCTGATCGAAATGGAAATGGTCAAACCTTCAAGAGGTCAAGGAACTCCAGGTATGATGAATCTAATGTTGTTGATAACAAGAAAAATGAATATATTCTTATATCTTCCCTCTTTGTTGCATCTCCTCTCGTCACCCTGGATAACTGGCTGATTGATAGTGGTGCCTCAAGGCACTTCACTAGATATAAAGAGGCCCTTTCTGATTTAATTGAAAAGGATACAAATTTGGAAATTATCCTTGGAGAAAATGCCACCTATCTCGTGAAAGGGACAGTGAATGTGACCCTTCATCTGAATCAAGGTCACATCCTCCATTTGCAAGATGTGTTGTATGTACTTGACATGAAGAAGAATCTAGTGTCTATCTCGGTAATGGAAGACAAAGGACTTAAGGTGGCATTCATCGATGGAAAGGTACGCATTTGGAAGAGGAATTTCAAAGAAGCATTCACTCTTGGTTTCAGGGTTGATACACTCTATCAGGTTGGAGGAAGTTCATTGGGAGCCATGACATGTAACACAACTCTTCAATCCAAACTATGGCACCGGAGGTTTGCACACCTTCATTATAAATCCCTTCCAGAAGCAAGGAAGGTGGTCACAAGTATGCCCGATTTCAAAGATGATCATGAATGTGTATATCAGGGTTGTGCAGAACGAAAGCATACAAGAAGACCATTCCCCTCAAGTAACTTCAGACTTCTAATGTTCTACAATTGATTCATTCTGATCTCTCTTGTATGTTGCCCATAACATCCTCGAGAGGATGCCTATATTATGTCACCTTTATAGATGACTTCTCCCGCAAGACATGGATATACTTCTTCAAGAAAAAGGACAAAGTATTCAAATGGTTCCGCACCTTCCAAGCCTTGGTTGAAAATCAAACAGGAAAGAAGATCAAAATTTTGAGGACCGATAATGGAACCGAATATGAGTCAAATGAATTCAATGACTATTGCAGGGAAGATGGCATTAAGAGGGAGACCACTACTGCATATACTCCCAAACAAAATGGTGTTTTCGAAAGGAAGAATAGAACCATTCTAGAAGCTGCTTGTGCCATGCTTTATGACCAAGGTCTTCCGAAGTTTCTATGGGGAGAAGTTGCCAACACCACTGTGTATGTTCAAAATAGATGCCCACATCAAGCATTGGACTCCAAAACTCCCGAAGAAGTCTTCACTGGTAAGAAACCTAATGTTTCTCATTTTATAATTTTTGGAAGTCCCATATACTTTCATGTGGCGAAAGAAAAGAGAAGCAAATTGGATGCTTCTGGAAAGAATGGAATGTTTGTGGGCTACAGTGAAACCTCGAAGGCATATAGAATCTATGTGACTGGTCAAAGAGAAGTGGAGATATGTCATGATGTCACCTTCGACGAAGATGTTACCCTTAGAAAGGTTAGAGATCTTCCTATCTCAAAGGAAGACAAAGAAGAAGAAGCAGGAAAGCAGGAAGAACCAAAGGATGATCAGATGCCCGATGTTAAAGGTTCGATGAGTCCTATAGATCCACCTTCTTCAAATAAAAGAAGACCCTCATGGCTTAGAGACACTCTCAGAGATGCTGAAAGACATATTGCTCCAAGGGGAACATTCCATGAGAGTAAGAAGCCAGATAGGTACCAAGGGTGCTTAGCAGCCATGAGCACCATTGTACAATCTGAGCCTAAAACATTTGAAGAATGAAGAACCAAGTTTGGAAGTATGCAATGAACGAAGAATATGAGTTAATCATGAAAAATGATGTCTGGGACACTGAAGGACAAATCTGTTGTCACCTCAATATGGCTCTACAAGATCAAGCATGGAGCCGATGGAAGTGCTGAAAAATTCAAGGCAAGATTTGTTGCCCAAGGCTTCTCGCAGAAAGAAGGTGTAGATTATGATGAAATATTTGCACCTGTTACTTGCTACACCACCATTTGTTCGATCATTTCCCTTGCTGCATCGCAAGGATGGAGTCTACATCAATGGATGTCAAGATTGCCTTCTTACATGGTTCGAACAAGGAAGAGGTCTATGTGGAGCAATCTTTGGGGTTCGAAGTTTGAGATAGAGATACACACGTATGCAGGTTGACGAAAGCCCTCTATGGGTTGAAGCAAGTCCCCAGGGCTTGGTATGAGAGGATTGATAGCTACTTGATAAAGTTGGGCTTTACTCAAAGTGAAATTGATCCAAACCTTTACTTCAAGGTTGATAATGACAAGCCTCTCATTCTGGTTCTCTATGTGGACGATCTCTTCCTGACAAGTGCCGACCCTCTTACTCATCAATGTAAGAGGGAGCTAGCTTCTAAATTTGAGATGAAGGACCTAGGACTGATGCACTACTTCCTAGGCCTGGAGGTCTAGCAAAAGCCAAGTGAGATTTTCCTTTCTCAAGGAGAATATATTGTGAAGCTGTTGGAAAGATTTGGGATGGTGGACTACAAGTTTGTGACTACTCCAATGGAACTCTGTTAATCAAGGTTGTCATTGATGTCAATATGGCATTGACCGAGATGTCAATATTCTTGAGATGCTTCGTTCCAGATGATGAAGCCGTCTTGGTTGACTAGGATACCATCAATGAAGAAGTCAAAACACTAATGAAGGAAGCCCTAAGAATTACTTGATCTAATGTTGCATGCACTTGATGATCTAGGCCTTAATCTTTGATGACATATGGAGAAATACATGTGATGATGACATGGAATATCTCATTTGATGGTTGGAAGACTATCTTACTATCTTGGAACTTTCTTAATGATGAAGTTGCCTATGTCATATCACTGCACTATGACATGAATAGATGATGAGACTGATGAATCACTCGGTGACATAAGATGACATGGAATACCTCATGATGACGTGGAAATAATATAAAGGCATTGTTGGAGCCATAACAATGAAGATGACCTAATGACCTCTTGCTGTCCCAATCACTTTCTGCACATAAAAATTCAAGGACAGTTATAAAGAAAAATATTTTTTGTCACCTTGGAGGCAGCCTATCAGAATGAGTCCTAGACCATCTGAAAGAGGACTTTTTCCTCTTTCCAACGAGGTATTACATGTCTCCTAACTCCTTCCAGACCGAGAGAAAACATTTTTTTAATGATGAAATATATATTTCTATTGCAAGCCGACCTAAGCCAACATAAATATGTCAGCTCTCATTCTCCAACAGTCAGGTCTTTTCATCAAGGACAAACAACTATAAATATAAACCACCGCTCCTCTGTTTTGATAAGAAATTTCGGTGAAAAAATACAGAATATAAAACGCAGAAGGGTAGGGATTTCAAAGTCTAGGAACAGGAGGCCGAGGTTTATTAGAAGAGGGTTATATCGAGTTAATTCTGGCTCCTGTGTTGATCTCGGATTGCAAAACTATGACAGCTTGAAGACTGCAGATTGAAGAGTTGCAATACATTTCAGACCTGATATTACTGTGGAGAATTGTTGGAGAAGCTCGGATAGGGACTGTTGGGGTGAGGTTGCATCCACAAAAGGAGGTTCAATGTCCTGATCCAAACTGCACAAACACAAGACTGAAGTACTGCAACAAGTAATCTCAGATGTGAAGAGGTTTGGGGTATGCAGGTGTTGACTGGTCACCCAAACATATCAGCCTTCAAAATCTTTAACCACAGTCAAAACATCAATGCTGTCCAAATAACGTCCAAACTTGTTTAAGACTGTGATTCCAGCAATCTGAAGTTTTGTAGCTACCACAGGTCTGAGTTAAGTATTGGTGACAATGAGCTGCTACAGGTGGCCAATCCAGGTTTCAATAAGTCCAAGCCTTCATGAAATTGATTTCTAGCGACTGCAATTAAATCTGAGCTGAAGAGATGAAGGTTGTTTACTAATTCAGTTTCCATGTGTCCAAAGGTGACAGAAGCAGCTACAAAACACAGATCCAGGCCTCTCTTTCAACAAACAATCCAACCTCTGTCCGAGCTTCGTCACTGTAATATCTCCACAGTAATATCAGATCTGAAATGTATTGCAGCTCCTCAATCTACGGTCTTCAAGCTGTCATAGTTCTGCTATCCGAGATCAACACAGGAGCCAGAATTAACTCAATATAACCCTCTTCTAATAAACCTCAGCCTCCTGTTCCTAGACTCTGAAATCTCTACCCTTCCGCGTTTTATATTCTGTATTTTTTCACCGAAATTTCTTATCAAAACAGAGGAGCGGTGGTTTATATTTATAGTTGTTTGTCCTTGAGGAAAAGACGTGACTGTTGGAGAATGAGAGCCGACATATATATGTTGGCTTAGGTCGGCTTGCAATAAAAATATATATTTCATCATTAAAAAATTGTTCTCTCTCGGTCTGGAAGGAGTTAGGAGACAAGTAATACCTCGTTGGAAAGAGGAAAAAGTCCTCTTTCAGATGGTCTAGGACTCATTCTGATAGGCTGTCTCCAAGGTGACAAAAATTATTTTTCTTTATAACTGTCCTTGACTTTTTATGTGCAGAAAGTGATTGGGACAGCAAGAGGTCATTAGGTCATCTTCATTGTTATGGCTCCAACAATGCCTTTATTTTGTTTCCACGTCATCATGAGGTATTCCATGTCATCTTATGTCATCAAGTGATTCATCATTGTCTCATCATCTATTCATGTCATAGTGCAGTGATATGACATAGGCAACTTCATCATTAAGAAAGTTCCAAGATAGTAAGATAGTCTTCCAACCATCAAATGAGATATTCCATGTCATCATCACATGTATTTCTCCATATGTCATCAAAGATTAAGGCCTAGATCATCAAGTGCATGCAACATTAGATCAAGTACTTCTTAGGGATTCCTTCATTAGTGGTTTGACTTCTTCATTGATGGTATCCTAGTCAACCAAGAGTCATGGCATCATCATCTGAAACCAAGCATCTCAAGAATATTGACATCTCGGTCAATGCCATATTAACATCAATGACAACCTTAATTAACAATCTCCCCCTTTGTCATTGATGGCAATATTCTTGCCCTTCCAATATTCTCTCCCCCTTTGACATCAATGGCAAATGGAGTGCTCAAGTACCCCCTTGTCAAGTTGCTTCTTTTCTTCATCAATAATGGAGCCGAATATGAGTCAAATAAATTCAATGAATATTGCAGGGAAGTTGGCATTAAGAGGGAGACCACTACTGCATATACTCCCAAAAAAATGGTGTTTCCGAAAGGAAGAATAGAACCATTCTAGAAGCTGCTTGTGCCATGCTTTATGACCAAGGTCTTCCGAAGTTTCTATGGGGAGAAGTTGCCAACACCACTGTGTATGTTCAAAATAGATGCCCACATCAAGCATTGGACTCCAAAACTCCCGAAGAAGTTTTCACTGGTAAGAAACCTAATGTTTCTCATTTTAGAATTTTTGGAAGTCCCATATACTTTCATGTGTCAAAAGAAAAGAGAAGCAAATTGGATGCTTCTGGAAAGAATGGAACGTTTGTGGGCTACAGTGAAACCTCGAAAGCATATAGAATCTATGCGACTGGTCAAAGAGAAGTGGAGATATGTCATGATGTCACCTTCGACGAAGATGTTGCCCTTAGGAAGGTTAGAGATCTTCCTATCTCAAAGGAAGACAAAGAAGAAGAAGCAAGAAAGCAGGAAGAACCAAAGGCTGAACAGATGCCCAATGTTAAAGGTTCGATGAATCCTATAGATCCACCTTCTTCAAATAAAACAAGACCCTCATGGCTTAGAGACACTCTCGGAGATGTTGAGAGACATATTGCTCCAAGGGGAACATTCCGTGAGAGTTAGAAGCCAAATAGGTACCAAGGGTGCTTAGTAGCCATGAGCACCATTGTACAATCTGAGCCTAAAACATTTGAAGAATTCATGAAGCACCAAGTTTGGCAGGATGCAATGAACAAAGAATATGAGTTAATCATGAAAAATGATGTTTGGGAGACCCAAGGACAAATCTGTTGTCACCTCGATATGGCTCTACAAGATCAAGCATGGAGCCGATGGAAGTGCTGAAAAATTCAAGGCAAGATTTGTTGCCCAAGGCTTCTCGCAGAAACAAGGTATAGTTTATGATGAAATATTTGCACCTGTTGCTTGCTACACCACCATTTGTTCGATCATTGCCCTTACTGCATTACAAGGATGGAGTCTACATCAAATGGATGTCAAGATTGCCTTCTTACATGGTTCAAACAAGGAAGAGGTCTATGTGGAACAACCTTTGGGGTACGAAGTTTGAGATAGAGATACACACGTATGCAGGTTGACGAAAGCCCTCTATGGGTTGAAGCAACCCCCAGGGCTTGGTATGAGAGGATTGATAGCTACTTGATGAAGTTGGGCTTTACTCGAAGTGAAATTGATCCAAACCTTTACTTCAAGGTTGATAATGACAAGCCTCTCATTCTCATTCTCTATGTGGACGATCTCTTCCTGACAGGTGCTGACCCTCTTACTCATCAATGTAAGAGGGAGCTAGCTTCTAAGTTTGAGATGAAGGACCTAGGACTAATGCACTACTTCCTAGGCCTAGAGGTCTGGCAAAAGCCAGGTGAGATTTTCCTTTCTCAAGGAGAATATATTGTGAAGCTGTTGGAAAGAATTGGGATGGTCGACTGCAAGTTTGTGACTACTCCGATGGAACTCAACTTTAATAAGTTGTGTGGAAGTTTCGTTGGGCCTGATTTGAGAAATCCTACTAAGTATCGTCAACTCATAGGGGCCTTGATGTCCTTAGTGAACTCATGTCCAAACATATGTTTTGCAGTGAACAAGCTGAGTCAATTCATGGTAGAGCCTCATCAAATTCATTGGATTGGTGCCAAGAATCTCTTGAGATATCTCTGAGGCACAATCAACCATGGGCTGAAATACACTGCGGGAGTATGAGGCTCCATGGATATACTTGATGGTAACTCAGCAAGCAGTGTGGTGGATCATAAGAGCACATCTAGATGTTGCTTCACCTTAGTTTATGCTTCGATCTCTTGGATGAGCAGGAAGCAAAAATCGGTTGCTTTGAGCACCGCCGAGGTCGAATACATTACAGCAAGTATGGCCCGTTGTGAAGTTGTTTCGTTGAGGAAGCTCTTCAGTGAGTTGTTTGGGCATGTACTGGATACCACCATGATCCTTTGCAATAACCAAAGTGGGATTCGACTTTCAGAGAATCCTGTGTTCCACGACTGCTCCAAGCATATTGATATCAGGTACCACTTCATCCAGGATATGGTACAACGAGGCATCGTAAGGCTCCATCACATTGGGACTTATGAGCAGGTCGCAGATATTCTCACGAAGCCCCTAGGGAAGGTCAAATTCTTAACCTTCTATGAGAAGCTTGGAATCGTGGACAGACTCTCTTATGAGGGTCCCGCTTGAGTTGGACTTTGAGCTCTGGGAGCTCCAGGGGGCTTGGGGATATCTTCTTGGAGCTATAAGCAACCACAGGGTTGAGTTCACCTTACCTTGTTGGTGTGCTATTTCCCCACCGTTATGATATTGAGTCAGTTCACCCTCCCTTGATCAATACCCCACATACATCCTACCCATGTAGTTTGGGAGTCATGGGAACTACCTCTCATCTGGCCAATGAGTTGGGAAATGAGGATAGAGACCATAGGATCATTACCACTGGACACATCGTGTATTGGCGTACTCTCTATGTCTAGGATGGGTTGTGTCCAACACCTTGATCTTGGATTAAGTTTGGCTAAGGTTTTTACCTCTAAATTGACTTCGAGTCAGTGGAGAGTGGCAAGGTCTTATGACTCACTCTTGATCAAATCTTCTTCATTATCTCTTCATACAGCAGAGCAGAGTCAGTAAAGTTCAAAAACAACAGGATGACACAGGTTGACAGGATGGTACATGATGGTACTAGATGACAGGATTCACAGGTTGATAGATGGATTGACAGGTGGATTTCTCCCTAGTTGAGAGGGAGTGTTAAATTTGGAAACTACAGCCAAACTCCACTTCACACTGCTCATATGATGGAGATGATATTTTTGTTGGATCCCTCTTTCGAAGAGGTGCAAGATTGATCTAAAGATCATCTTGTTTGGATGAGTAGAAGTTGGATTTTGAATTTATTTTCTCTCACATGTGCAATTGTCAAGGTCGGCTAGAATTTTAATGTAGGCTCACAAGCCCCAAAAGATGTGTCACACACCCTCATTGATGGATATAAAAAGGAGAGACTCAAACTTCATTTGGACATCATCTTATCTCACATTCTCTATCCTTCTCATTGGTTCGTACAGTCTTAGAAGACATTCTCTCTCCTCTGCACGTGTGAAAGGGCAACTGTGATTTTCAGATTGTTTAAGGGTTTCTGCAGCAGCATTGACCAACGTTGACCTTAGGTCAACTCACATATTTTGACTTTGATTTTTGGGATAGAATTCGAGTTTGGGAGGCCGAGTTTGGTGGCACAAAAATCGAGAAGTTCTAGGTTATTTGACCGCAGCGTTGACCAAGTTTGACCGAGAATTTGCGGATTGTTTTTGGTTGACTTTGATTGTTTCTTGAGGCCATTTTTTACTGGGTTTGACCAAACTCCATTAGGAGGAATTTTGTTGGTTTAACCAACGTTGACTTTGCAATCTAGGTAATCTAGTTCACTGCTAAAAACTGTACTTTCTCTCTCTGTTGAATTTGAAGAATAATAAGAAGATTTGATCAAAGGGTTTTCCCCACATTGGGGTTTTTCCCTGGCATCCGCCAAATTATCGTGTCCTCTTGTCTTGGTTTGTCTTCTGGTTATTTGTTTATGTTCTATCAGTATTACTGTCAATGTTAATGTGATTGCTAAACGGGAAATTGAATTAGGCTAATAAGAAAGATTGAAGTAAATTGCTCTAAGCATAGAACATACCATCGTTAACTAAAATTAACACATTTATATTCAAAAAAAATCCAAAGTGCCAAATTGGTTTTAGAATATATCAAAGCATGCATATTGTACACAAGTCAAGATAGAAATGGCATCCATAGTACCTTAATGATTAATTATTCGAGCATCAACCATTTAGAATCTAGATTATTCTCCTCTTGTCTACCTTTGCCTCTACATCAATTCTTTACGGATAATAATCAACGTTGCCCAATTTTGATCAAGCTGCCTAATCCAAGCATTATAATATGGTAGAAAAAGCTTAACATGTCTAATCAATGATTTTGACAAGAGTGAAGGGTACATTTTGGCTAAGGCCATGACAAAGGAGTTCAACAATCAACACCACCAACACTGGGGTACATATAGGGTTTGGTGCTCTTGATTAAATGTCAATCACATACCCTCATACATGATACAATCTAATGAAATGCCACAATCCCATTGATCCTAAAATCTTGAAAATTGTTTAAGTCTGTTGAATTTTGAATGGGATATGAAATTATATTTTCTCCATCTGAAGTTTGATAAGATTGGAACCACACTCAAACATCCCAAGTCATTTCATGGTAATGTTAAAAATTTAAGTAAAAGGTTGAAAATGAAAGACAAAGGTTTACTTTAAGAATTTAACATTACCATTAGGAAGGACCTAGGAAAAGTCTACAGAGCATCAAAGGAGTACCTTGGGAGTGTCCAAGAAGCATGGTTTTTCAATAGCAGTTCGAAAATCCAAAAAAATAAAAAATAAAAACAATTCCGAACCATGCGAGCAATTTCTGGAAACCATGGAAGAACCACAGTTTGGGCCTGCGAAACCGTGCCAAAATTGTGGTTCGAGCCAACGGAATTGTGGTTTGGAACAGTCACGGTTCTGAAAGTCCAAGGAGCGTGAATTTTAGGCCAAACCGTGGTTTCAGTTTTCAAAACCACGGTTCCGCACGGGACGTGAATCCGACACTTGACCCAAGGGGGACGATTCCTGAAACATTGGTCTAAACGTAAGAGGAAATTACACAGTCAAATAGCATAATCCAATACATTTCCAACTATATATGGCACTCCCTCTAATTGTTGAAAATTGGTAGTTGAGGGATGAATTTCCTTGAATGAAATTTCATTTTTGACTATTCTAGAGGGACTTTCTAAAAGTAGAAAGTCGTGTCTATCATTGCAACCATGACTTTCCAAAATTAGTAAGTCACCTACTTTCAATTGGTAATCATATATATATGATGGAAAATCACTTAACTTTTCATTAATCAATTTCAATTGTTTAATTTTTAATCATCAATATATTTAATATTATTATTAAAATGAAATTACATGTAGCGTCTCCTACTTGGCACTTAATCATATCACGTCCTCTCTCTCTCCTTGATGGCACTCATACCTCTCTCTCTCACTCAATGATGTGTTATTCTCTCTCTTAATGGATTCATTGTAACTTCTCTTACACCCTCTTACACAAATAAAATTCTCATCATAAAAAGATTATCTTACACACTCTTCAATGCACGTGTAACTCCTCCTCTTAATAGCATGAGTTACTAAGGCATGAATACTCCTTATGGCATGAGTTACATATGCAAGATTCCTCGCTAAATGGAAAATTTGAGTTACTCCTCAAGGCATGCAATGTAACTCCTCAAATTGCTCCTCCTCAAGCCATGCGTACCTCCTTCCTCCTCCGACATATGTGTGTGCCTCTCATCATCTCTTCACACTCACTTGTGCAATGTGAAAGGAGAGTACGAACTTAAGAAAGAGAGGGTTAGAGGGACTAGAGAAGAATTGTGAGAGAGAGAGAGAGAGAGTCTCGAAGAGTAAGAGCAGATCTTGGTGAGCCAAAGTGATTCAATGTATCCATCAGCCACTGCTATCAGAGATCCTCTTCATATTTGGGTGAACTTCTTCTTTCTCTCATATTTTGTATCTCTGTTGAACAATTGATTTCTAATAGCAGTAGAATCTGGTAGGGTTTTCCCCTTGTGGGTTTTTCCCTGGTCATTGGACTTAAATTCTCTGTGTCTCGTTGTGTTCTTGGTTGTCTTTTGTTTTGCAATTGGTTTATATGGTGTATGTTCTATCTATAATTGTTTAACTAATAGTGCAGAAGAAAGAAGTATTGGTATAAGTAATTGTTGCAGCATAGAACTTCAAAATTTCACCATGGTATCAGAGCTTTGGTGAAGACAAGTCCAAGAAGTCAAGAGCTTCTCCCTTCTCATTTTCTGCAGAAATATCACTTGCTGCCCTAGCTCATTTTCTGTTGAAATTTCTCTTGTTGTCCCTTCAATTTGCAGTCCATTTTCTGCTGAAAAATCACTTGTTGTCTCTTTTACTTGTAGCTCATTTTCTGCTGAAAAAGCATTTGTTGCCCACTCTATTTACAGCCCATTTTCTACTGAAATATCAAGTGTTGTTCACTCTATATGCAACCATTTTTTTGTTGAAATATCACTTGTTCCTTCTACTAGCTGCTCATTTTCTACTGAAATCTATTCTCTTTTGCTACTGAAATATCTCATTTACTGTTGAAATATCTCTTGTTGTCCCTTCCTTCCAATAAGAATGAAGAGAAGTTGGTTGTTGCTTCAAACTTCTTCCCTTGGAAGGCCAAATTGGATATTACTCTTGAGGAACGTGATGTTCTGGAGTATGTTGAATGAGAAGTAGTAGAACCAACTGAAAACTCCAATGTTGCTATCAAGACCAGATACAAGAAAGGAGAATTCAAAGCTAAAAAAATTATCCTTGATTCTCTTGGAGACCACCTCAACACTTATGTCTCCAATTTGAAGAAAGCCAAAGAAATGTATGACAAGTTGATTGGAATGTATCAAGTTAACAACTTAAGTCAAATTATTGCTTTGACGAATATTAAGATGAACAGAGGAGAGACCATTCAAGGATACTTCATGAGGATATCAAAAATCAAAGATCAGTGATCGACTTCTAGTGAAATTGTTTTTGATAAAGAGCTAGTGTTGATTACGCTTGGAGGACTTCCTTCTTCTTGGGAAACTTTTATTACTACCATTAGTAATAATGACAAGCTTCCTACATTTGATGAGCTCTTGGGAAAGTGCAATCAAGAAGAGGCCATAATGATTTCCAAAGGAAGAATTCCCAAGCATGAGGAGGGAGAACCGCCTGCCTTTGTTGTCCAAGGCAAGAAGAAGAAATGAAGAAGAGACGATAACTATTTGAAGAAACCTGCTCTCAACAGTTCCTCTAAATGGAGCATATACTTATCCAAAGTCCAATGCTACACCTGCCATAAGAATGGCCATTATGCCCGTGATTGTCCAGAAAACAGAAAGAGCACCAAGATCCAACTTCAACAATCGTTCCAACAAATCTGATTATAGAAGAATATATGCTCGTTCTTCTCGTAAAGAGCACTTATGTCCTTCAAGGAACCCAAGGTATGATAACAATGTAGTTGAAACACAATTAGAATACTTTCTTGTTTTTGCTCTTTCTAGTTCCTCTCATGTCGATTCCTGCGACAATTGGTTGGTTGATAGTGGTGCCTCAAGGCACTTTATTGGTTATAAAAAAGTGCTCTCAAATATGGTTGAGAGGGGGACAAATTTTAAAATCATTCTTGGAGATAACTCTACATATCCTATAAAGGAATTTGGTTTTTTTTCTTTCCATCTGAATCAAGGTAAAACTATTTCACTTCAAGAAGTTTTGTATGTATCTGATTTGAAAAATAATCTTGTATCCATATATGCTTTGGAAGATAAAGGAATGAAAGTTGCTTTTATAAATGGTAAAGTTCTCACTTGGCCTATGATCTCTAGCAAAAGAGATGCCTTCACTCTAGGATCAAGATGTGAAGGTCTGTACAAAGTCAATGGAAGACCAATTCATGCACTGATCCATGACAGCAATCATCAAAGTGAACTTTGGCACCGAAGGTTTGCTCATTTGCACTATAAAGCATTACTTCATGTGAGAAAGATGGTTTCCAGAATGTCGGAGACGAGATCTGATCATGATGGTGTTTGTCAAGAGTGCGCCAGTGGAAAGAAAGTGAAGGGACCATTCCCTTCAAGCAAAAGCAATCAAGTATTGCATCTTGTAAATTTTATGTTATGTGGATCAATGCCTATAAGGTTACTTGTATTATATAATCTTTGTGGATGAATTTTCTCGCAAGACATGGATTTATTTTCTGAAAAATAAAAGTCAAACATTTAACATGTTCAAAGATCACAAAGGTCTAGTAGAAAAACAAATTGGAAAGCAAATTAAAATCTTTAGATCTAACAATGGAGGAGAGTTCACTTCCAATGATTTCATTGACTTCTGCAAAGACGCTGGAATCAGAAAAGAGACCACCATTCCATATAACCCAGAACAAAAATGGTGTGGCCAAGAGAAAGAATAGAACTATCATGGAAGCGGCCAAAGCTATGTTGCATGGTCAGAAACTGCCAAAGTTTCTATGGGGAGAAGCTGCAAACGCAATTGTCTATGTACAAAATAGATCTCCTCACTGTGCTCTAAACAACAAGACTCCTAAAGAAGTCTTCACTTGTGAAAAGCCCAAGGTTGGGCACCTAAGGATCTTTGGTTGTCTTATCTACTTCCATGTGCTAAAAGAAAATAGGAACAAGTCGGAAGCTTCAGCTAAGAAAGGTACATTTGTTGGTTATTGTGAGAATTCTAAAGGTTACAAAATATACATACCTGGTCAAAGAAATATAGAATATATTAGAAATATCAGAGAGATGAGAAGGTGATTGTGCACACAACAAATCACATTGTTTTTTTATTGATCATCACAGTTACATATATGTAAATCACTGACTTCCATAGATCTAAATCCTAACAAAGTGGATCTACGATTATGACATGACACAGCAACAACTCATACACATGGGAAACAACCACATCTAGAATAACACCTCGAAATACTCACTAACAACCTATAATACACATGACACACATGAAATGGAAGCATTACCTCCAACACCCTCCCTTAATGCTTACATTTAAAAAATATAAAAACACACATTACAACAATAAATGAATTTGTCACAATTGTCTGATATGGTCATCACTAACACTCATATCCACTATGAAATCTCACGGTTTCAACTCTTTTCTTCACCCACACTTTCGAGCTTCCCAATTGATCCATTTAAGACATAACCGCTTCAAACCAGCATTGATGTGCTTTGCAAAATTGACACTTCTCAACCTCCCGGTGCACAACAAGTCGGTGTCGATACTAAACCATCCTATGGAAGTGCCACCATCTATTGAATCCACGGCCCTCCGCAGCCTTCATCAGTTATCTAGGATATCATTCTGGGTACAGAGTGTCTTTAGCAGAAAATTGTACAATTTGACCTTGTATAAATAACTTGTACTAACGCTCCCAAAGCACGGCAAGTCACACCAACTTGACCTTATTAAGAACTCCCTATGACTAATGAACTCCGGAGCACGACAGGTCACATTAGTCTATTTAATAGTTGGATTGTTCTTTGGGGTTCTACATCATTTTTTTTTCACCAAAATAATTTTACATATATAACAACCATTCAATCACATAACTTAATTTTAGGCACCATAAAAACTTTTTCACCACTCAAAAACTTATTTTTACAATTTACACTTCATAAAGAAAGAAAAAAGAAAAAAAAAAACTTTAATCCCTTGTCTCTTTTCACCGTGGGCAATAAACAAATTCAAAAAACATGATACCAACTCACGTCTCTAACTTGCTCCTTTTTTCTCCAATTTACTTCTCCATAATAAAATAACCTCAATTTGACAACAAATATTTATTTGAAAACAAATAAACATTTTTGCACAAATTAAGACATCAAGTATTAAGCAAATCTTACAATACATAAATGGCTTCAGCACTTTAACCAATAGCTCTTTTACAGAGATTCTACAACTTCTCGAGTTATAGCTCAAATACTTCACACGGAAAAATTCCAATCTCCTTCAAATTACGCCAATCAAGTAGTTGATCATTAAACGATCTCTGACACAAATCAAAATTGATGCTTGACCAAGGGGATCATTCAATGAGGTTGCGGCTGCGGGGAAATTTACCGGATACCAAAAAACTCTCCATAATTATGTTTCAAGAGCAATGGCTTTGATCTGCAGTCAGATAGGCAAATGGCGGTCTCCACACAGCTATATGCAGCTTCATAGCGATTGCACCCACAGCTCCTCGGAATTCATGGGGCTTAATTTTTTGGAATTGTCTTTTAATTCAACATACAGATCTATAAAACCCAGCACATCTAATCTCGCTCAAACATATGGTGAACAGACCTACAAACAAAAAATAATATAATTTACTCACACAACACAATCTCCTACCCCATGTATTTACAGGAATAAAATCCAGGGCTTTCTGACATTTTTCTAGCCCTCCCTTGAGGGAGTCAAGCCAGAACCGGCTCTGATACCATATTAGAAATATGAGAGAGATGAGAAAGTGATTGTGCACACAAAAAATCACATTTTTTTTTATTGATCATCACAGTTACATACATAGGATGTAAATCATTGACTCATATTGGGGTAGAGCATCAGATGTGGTCTAGCTCCGAAATTTTGTGGAGGGGCTAGAGTACATGAGATCTCCAAGACCCAAAAAGCGTTTGGAGAAATTCCATCTGGTTTGATAGTTATTCAAATAATTAATCTTTTTAATTAAGGACCCTAAGTCTAACTTAGGAAAATTAAAATATTAAAGTGAATTAAATTAAACATGTGATGAGAATGTTCTAAGTGACGTGGATCAAGCAACTTCTAATCTTAGCTGTTGATTAGAGATTAGATCACGGTCGTTGGTTTGCCAATGAGAAAAGTATAAGAGAAGGGCTTGGGGTTAGTTGGAGAATACACATATTGGTTGAGCACTGAAGCTAAGTCGAAATTCTAGGGCGTGGTATGCTATGAATTTCGAAGCGAGTTTGCAGTGCAGTGAGGGGCAGAGATTGCCAAGGGATGATCTGATCCAAGGCCAAGAATACAATAGTGGCAAAGAGGCAGTGTACCAAGCAGCGCAGAGGCAGCAACAACCCTTCAGGGGTGACGCAGGCCCAGCCAGGGCAGCGCAGGGGCAACGTAAGCCCTGAGAGGCTGACGCATGCCCATCCAGGGCAGCGCAAAGGTTGACGTGGGCCAGAGAGGTTGACGCAGAGGGCTAAGGGACAGCGTTGGGGTTTTTGATGGGCCAGAAAGGGCTCGAGTTCTGTAAGTCTCGTTTGAGGGTGTGAATCAGCCATATTTTCTGTCTCCAAGTGAAAGAGGTACTACTGTCGTGTAATTTCTCTATGTGGCGAACCATTTGGTGCCCGGATATTGTTATATTCAGAATCTGCATAATAATAAAACCCTCTAGAGCTAGTTACACCGGTTTTCCCGCATTGGGTTTTTCTGGGGACATTTGTCTAAAAAATATGTGTCACTTTATCATGTGTGCTTGATGTTCAGTAAATGATCAGTAAATGTGTAGGCTGCAATTATGTTTACTTTGCTTATTTTACTGAATAATTCAGAAAATTAACTTGTAATTTAAATCAAGTAGGAAAAGTAAATCAAGACACTGCATTAGGATTTATGTTTAGAAATTTTCACATTGTATCAGAGCATTGCATATCAAGCTGAATCACCAGCAAAGCGGTTGAAGATTTTTTGCTGCAGGAAGGGCAGCGGAAGCAACATATACCAGAGAAGGCAGTGCAGCATCAAGAGGGACGCAGACCCAACTGAGAGGGATGCAAACCCAGTATGCTCACGCAGAGGTTGACACAGCACCACCAGGGTGACGCAGAGCCAGCCTTGCTTATGCAGAGGCTGACGCAACACCAGTAAGGGTGACGCAGTGCTGGTCAGAGGCACGCTGATGTAACGCAGTGGCTAAAGCAGACCTTAGAGGGTGACGCGGTCGTTTGCTGAGTTTGGAAGTGTAGCTTTCGGTCTTCAAAAGAAGCTGGTGTGGCACAAGTTTTGTCGGTGCAAAACAATGCCTAGCTAAGTTGACAGAGAGCGAGAGGAGAACAGTCGCTCAGCGGATTTTTGCCAAAGAAATCTGAGGATCAATCAGGAGGATGATCGAAGAGGGTTAATTTAAGGGATTTGGCAGATTTCCGAGGAAAATCAGTTGTCAGAGGGAGCAGTTACTATAGAGGGTGCCTTTTCGCCAAGGACCCTAGTAGCAACAGCAGCAGGGAGAGGAGTATGTGTTTCGACAAATTGCTTTGAGCTAGATGGCGCCGTACAAACTGTGTGATCAAGATACGTTGAATGGCTTGTCTAACTTTGCTATCTGGAAGGCCAGAATCCTGACGGTCTTGGAGGCATATGGACTTCGAGAACATGCAGAGAACGTCTTGGCTACAGCAACCGACGTTGCTCTTGTCGCGAAGCATAAGAAGCGGAGGCGCATGCTAAGCGCTTTATCATGGACAGGGTCAAGGATCATGTGGTACCACACATTGCCGAGAAGAAGACGGCTAATGCTATGTGGATAGCTTTGACCACAATGTATCAAGGAAAATCTGTCCAGAAGAAGATGCTTCTGGAGAACCAGATGAGGTTGTTTGTGATGAATAAGGGGGAGAAAATCGATCCCTTCCTCTTCAGGTTGCAGATGATTCGGAATCAGCTGATTTCCATGGGGGTTAAAGTGGAGGATGATGTCATGATGAGGACTACTCTAAATGCAGTCTCAAATGAATGGGAAACGTTTGTCCAAAGAATTTTGGGCAGACAAGACCTTCCAAGCTGGGACGACATGTGGATTATCCTCCGACAGGAGGAAATCCATCGGATGACCAAGAGACAAAACAGCACCGGATCCAACAAAGTGAAGGAGGAAGAGGAAGAGTAAGCCCTGGCATCCAAGAAGCAACAAGGGAAGAAGAAAAGGGATCTATCCAAGATTCGATGCTTCAAGTGTGGTGAACTTGGACACTTCGCCACCACTTGTCCTCTAAGGAAGAAGGACAAGGAAGTTGATTCCAAGGCTGCGATAGCTAAAGAAGACAATGGCTCTAATGATGATGTAGCCATGAGTGCTCATGAACCTCGAGAGAAGAGGTGGGGCGATATTGATCTGTAGAGTAGCTACAGATGGGTAGGCAGTATCTTTAAGGTGCCCAACTCTTGGATCACATACGAGCTACGGGAGCCTTAAGACAGTAGCGGGACAAGGGGAGAAGTGGGTGCAGGAGATCACAGTGAAGCGGAGGGCAGAGCTGGTACGTTGTAGATGGGAGCAGCGCAGTGCAGAAGCAACAGCGCAGAGGTTGATGGGACTTCAACAGTGCAGAGCTGCAGCAGCGCAGTGGCTTCAGGGAGACAGCACAGCGCAGCAGCCAAGGGAGCTTCAGCGATGAGGTGCAGCCCGACTGACTTGTCTGTCAGTGATTGGGCAGGGGTCCTTCAATTATTTACTTCTCAACAACTAAGTTGCAGTGTAGCAGTTAGCTGTGGCAGTGCTATGGGCAGAATGATGCAGCAATTTGAGAAGGAGCTAAAGTACATATGTGGCAGTGACTGTGGCAGAATCATAGGAAGCAGTAGAGAGAGCAGCAGCAACGCAGTGATGGAGGGCAGCAAGGCAAGCATTAGCGCGAGGACCGATGCCAGAGATCAAGGCAATGCTTCAGTGTGGAAGTATTGCTAGAGCACACTCCTCGCTAAGAGGGAGTGTTGAGATTTTGGGGTAGCATCAGATGTGCTCTAGCTCTGAAATTTTCTGGAGGAATTGGAGTACATAAGATCTCCAAGACCCAAAAAGCGTTTGGAGAAATTCCATCTAGTTTGATAGTTATTCAAATAATTAATTTTTTTAATTAAGGACACTAAGTCTAACATAGGAAAATTAAAAGATTAAAGTGAATTAAATTAAACATGTGATGAGAATGTTCTAAGTGACGTGGATCAAGCAGCTTCTAATCTTAGTCGTTGATTAGAGATTAGAACACGGTCATTGGTTTGCCAACGAGAAAAGTATGAGAAGGGCTTGAGGTCAGTTGGAGAATACACATATTGGCTGAGCATTAAAGCTAAGTTGAAATTCTAGGGTGTGGTTTGCTAAGAATTTCGAAGCGATTTTGCAGTGCAGTGAGGGGCAGAGATTGGCAAGGAATGATATGATCTAAGGCCAAGAATACACCAGTGGCGGAGAGGCAGTGTACCAAGCAGCGCAAATGCCAACCAGAGATACGCAGATCAGCCAACGCCACGCAGAAAGCAGTGCAGAGGCAGCAGCAACCCTTCAAGGGTGACGCAGGCCCAACCAGGGTAGTGTAGGGGCAACGTAAGCCCTGAGAGGCTGATGCAGGCCAGAGAGGTTGACACAGAGACCTGAGGGGCAGTGTTGGAGATTCTGGTGGGCTGAAAAGGGCTCAATTTCTATAAATCCCGTTTGAGGGTGTGAATCAACCATATTTTGTCTCCGAATGAAAGAGGTACTACTGTCGTGTAATTTCTTTGTGTGGAGGACCATTTTGGTGCCCTGATATTGTTGTATTCAGATTCTGCATAATAATAAAACCCTCTAGAGCTAGCCGCACCAGCTTTCCCGCATTGGGTTTTTCTGAGGACATTTGTCCGAAAAATCTGTGTCACTTTGTCATGTTTGCGTGATGTTCTATAAATTATCTATAAATGTGTAGGCTGCAATGGTGTTTACTTTGTCGATTTTACTAAATAGTTTAGAAAATTAACTTGTAATTTAAATCAAGTAGGAAAAGTAAATCAAGACATTGCAGTAGGATTTATGTTTAGAAATTTTCACACTTAAGCACCATCGAGGTTGAATACAGTGTTGCTAGTATGGCCTATTGTGAAGCTGTTTGGTTGAAGAAGCCCTTTAGTGAGCTATTTGAGCATGTGTTGGAAACCACCGTGATCTACTGCGACAATCAAAGTGGGATTCACCTTTCAGAGAATCCTGTGTTCCATGACCGCTCCAAGCATATTGATATCAGGTATCACTTTATCATGGATATGGTACAATGGGGAGCAATAAGGCTCCATCACATCATGACTAATGAGCAGGTCGCAGATATTCTCACGAAGCCCTTGGGGAAGGTCAAATTCATACCCTTTCATGAGAGACTTGGAGTCTTGGAAAGACCCTCCTATGAGTCTCGTGATTCATCAATCTTAAAGTTTCAAGCTTTCAAAATTCAATATATAATAGTTATCATCACTGATCACCAAAGTTGTACTTGTAAGCTAAGTGTAACCATTACAATAAATAATATATAACATGAAATGAAATGTTATAAAAATGAAATGAAATGTTATAAAATGAAATGAAATGAAACAACTTTCAACTTTCACTAAGCATCGTATTCATAATTCATTACCAATAAGTTATAATTGCCAACTTCAAACTTCAAATTTAAATTGTCATATATTGTTTACAAAAAATATCATAATAACTATGAAATAGTCAACAGTTATAAAAACTACTAGAAACTAGAAAAGACAAGTAAATCTATTATCTTTAACTAATACTTGGGCCTCTTGCTGCCATGAAAAATGTCTAATTTTTTAGTCTTGTTGGAAAATCAAGATCTTTGTCATTAATATTACCCTCTAAGCATTAATATCCAGAGGTATCTTTGTCATTATCTATGGATCTGTATAGGGATCTTTGTCATTAATATCACCCTCTAAGCCTTTACTTCGAGAGCGAGTTCGAGGGAGCGCACTCCGAGAGTGAGTTCAGGGGGGGTGAGTCGCTCCCCCGCAACCCTGGCCCCAGCATACATCCTACCCATGTAGTCTGGGACTCATGGGAAGTACCTCTCATATGGCCAATTAGTTGGGAAATGAGGATAGGGACCATAGCACTATCGATGGACGCATCGTGTACTATCGTACTCCCTATGCTAAGATGCATTGTGTTCAACAACTTGAGCTGGGATCAATTGAGGCTCTACCTTTGGATTGACTTGTGTCAATGGAGAGCAGCAAGGTCTTGTGGCTCACTCTTGATCAATTCTTCTTCATTATTAGTTCATGGTTCAGCAGATCAGAGATGACAGAGATGGTACATGATGACAAGATGACAAATGACAGCAGTTGGATTGGCAGGTAGAATTCTTCCTTGTTAAGAGGGAGTGTTAAAATTGGCAACTAGGACCAAATTCCGCCTTGGGACAGCTCATTTGATGGAGATTATGATTGCATCAAATTCCTCTTTTCGAGAGGACCAAGATTGATCTAAAGATCATCTCATTCGGACAAGCAGAAGTGAGATTTTGAAGTTATTCTTTCACATGTGCAAATTGTCAAGGTCGGCTTCAGTCAAATGTAGGCTCATGAAGCCTAATGGATGTGTCCCTTCACCCACAACGAAGTGTGTAAATAGGAGTGACCTCTCTCCTCATTTGGACATCATTCACTCACACATTATTCTCTCTCTCCAAATCAGATTGGTTCGTACAACTTGGGCTTCTCTCTCTCTCTCACACGTGGCAAAGGAGACCGAAAATTTCAGAGACAAGTTGCAGGCCAAAATTCCATATTGTAGAGCATCTTTGACCAGTGTTGACTGAGGCTTGTTTGGCCAATTTTGATTGTGATTTTCTGGGCAGAATTTTGATTTTTGCAAGTTGTACTTGTTGGCACAAAAATCGAGGCATTTGTTGAAGTTTGACCTGCATTGACTACAGGCCTATTTGACCGCAAGTTTGACTGAATTTTGACTGAGTTTGACCAACATTTGTGGGACTGTTTTGGGTTGACTTTGACCCTTCTTGGAGGTCGAGTTGACTGACTTTGACTGAGCTACCAAGGAGATGATTTGTTGCCGATTTGACCAACGTTTACTTTCTGGTTAGGGCTAAAAGTTGACTGTTATTTTGACAGGGCTTATTTGACTGTGTTTTGGACAAGTGAATTTGATTTATGTACTCTCTCTCTCTCTCTCTGTTGAACTATTGAATAATAAGAAGAAGAATTGATCAAAGATTTTAAAGTGGAGAATGCAGTGGGCTCATTTCTCCATCATCCTTGTCTCTTGTACAGCCTTCACACCACAAAAACTAGCACCTTGAAATTTGTGCCTCACGCCTCGATATTTGTGCCTATTAAATGTTATACCAACTTGCAACAAATTCATATTGATCTGTACAACCTTCTTTAATGGTGTACTTCCTCCTCAAAATACATGCCAAGTCCCTAGAATTTGAGCCCTCTTTCAACTGCAATAAATGTTGGTAAGGTGCCTTTGGTTTTGTGCCCTTTCACCCAACTTCTCCTTCACAATTTTCTTCAACTCTTCTTTTCCCTCTCTCCTCATTAAAGTGCTCATTAATGAGTCAATGTGTGCCTCTTCACTTCCCTTATCTCCTTTTATAAACTCATTAATTACTAAAAACCCTCACACTTGATCTCAATGGCATACATTAAATCTTGCCATTTCAAAATCAACAATTGTGACTTAATCTCTCATTGAGATGACTTAAGTCACTTATAGAAAGACACTTTCTAACTTCATAAAATTACTTAAGTAACTTTTTGTCATTAAATATAAAAAGCCACTTTATAAATAAAGTTTCTAGGAAGTGGCATTTGCTCACTCACTTCTGCAGGCTAGGCACCACCACTGTAGAAGTACTCTCATGCTACAATTTCTAACAGTTTTATCCTTATGAAGGTTGAGTTTCAGGGCTGAGTACTATTGTAGAAAGTCGAGTCTCAAGGGACGAGGTCAGTTGATTGAAGGCTGAGTTTCAGCGCTAAATTTTGTTATTTGAAGAACTAGTTCAGGCCTAGTTTGAAGGCCAAGTCCTGGTGTCTTGAAGGCCAAGTTCAGGCCTGATTTGAAGTCCAAGTTCTGGTGTATTGAAGGCTAAGTTCAAGCTGAAGCCTGCAATTACTGTAAGTTGGTGCTTATTTTGGATTGGTGTTCTCATCTTCTGGACAGGTTGGAGCCTGCAATTTTTGTAAGTTGGTGCTTACAGAGGATTGGTGTCTTCACAAGAGATTGTAATAAATTTAAGATTGTTTTCAAGTATTTCTTCTTCAAATTTTGATTTGCAGTTTAAACTTTGTGTTCATACTTTGTGGATGATTGATTGTGTGATGCGAATACAGTTTCAATACTAACCAAGTGAAAATTTGTCAAAAAGTAACAAAATACCAATTCACCCCCGCCTTCCCCCCACCCCCCCCCCTCCCTCTCAGTATTTCTAAACGTGAATACATATCAACAACAAAATACATAATCAATGAGGCTCTAAATGGCCTATAGGATCCAAAAAACATGCTACAAGCATCTTTGTTTGCCTAGCCTTGCCTTCTTCGATTTCAAAAACTAATTTTCCAATTCCAATCCAATTTGTCCAATCTCCTCTAATAGTGCCTTGCATGGGGCAACTTGGCCTCTTATACCAGCCAAGCAACTTTCAACCTATTAATCCCCATTCCCCCCTTTATGTGTTTCTTGTGATATTTGCAATACATCTCATGATCAACAAGATCAACATGGATCCATGCAAATTCTTTGACTCCTTGTCATGTTCCTTTTCCCGGTTTCCCTAATGGCGTGGTCAGGATGGACTTCCAAGGTTGGAGGCAGCTAGGTCATAGGAGCAAGTTTATTGCATCAGCGGGCCCAAGGGCTTCTGGAGGGGCTTTATGGGGTTTTGAGGAGTTCTTATCGATTCTGAAGGCATTCGCTTGGCATTTTCCATCATCTGCATAGCTTGCCTTCTATTCTGTTGCATTTCAACAACTTTCGGAAATCGGGGTTATTATTGAGCCTAACTCAATTAATTACACTTAAGGTGGCATTCCGAGAGGGATACTTGACAGAATACCTTAGTGTAATAGCTTGTTGGAACCAGAACGAGAAGATCTACAGGATGAGATGATGGGAAATGACTTTCAATGCCCTGAGGAGGGCTGGTGGTTGATTTACTATTTTCCCAAATTAAAAAGGTATTTTAATTAAAATAAAATGAGGGAAAAAGTACTAAATGATTAAAATAATAATAAAATGAAGGCTTCCAGAGGGGTTCATCGGATCTATAAAAGAGGAGGAGGAGACCATTTGAAGACATCTTAGAGTTAAGTTTCGTTCTTGTGGAGATGTTTAGAGAATCAGGAGTTCCCAGCTCAGTAGTAGCCCAGGACGGAAACCCTCGAGTGAGTGGATGAAAACCCACCTCATTCCCTTAGTGGATTCAATCGGAATCCAGAAGTGTAGTGATTGATTTTGTTTCAATTTGGAGGTCGGCATCAGCATTATAACCTAAGTAACCGGATTCGTCCAAAAGGGGCCACGAATCCCGAATCCCCGTATCGGGTACGTATACGTACGAGATTCTGCCCCAAATCACCGGATACGGCATATCCAAACAGGGTACGGCCTATCTCGACCGTACCCCGTTCGGATACACCATATCCCGTGAAACCGGATACGGTCGGGCTCGCGGGTAAGAAAATCACGTTGTTTTGGCTATAAAGTGAGGGTTTTCCTCACTCTTTTTTCACCCATTTCATTTGTGAAGTGACAAGGAGAGCTAGTGTGAGCAAGGAGAAAGGGAGTTCTTTCGAAGAGATTCGAGCATCTGGTAAGTGCATTGTACCTCTATATTTTGCATTTAGTTTGTTGTTAGTGTTTTCATGTGCATATGTTTTATATATTTGGTTGTTTTTGTTTATTTTTTACAGTATTCATGGCTCAATCAAAGGCAGCAAGACAGGGGCAAAGAAAGGGGAAGAATGTCCCCATTGGAGATGCCCCTCTTGTCCCTCTTTCATCAAGGTCTGCAAGTATTCCATCCATTGGAAGTGGGGCTGCAACAGCAGCTTCAAATGTGCAGGGAAAACAAATTGTTGACCCCAAATACCCATTGTGGAAATATGTGACAAGAGAGGGAGGGGCAGCAAAAAAGGGAGGAGGAGGAAATTGTTCATGGAAATGCAATTTTTGCAATGGCCATTTCACTTGCACATATTTCCGTGTGAAAGCTCATTTGTTGGGTATTCCAGGTTGTGGCATTAAATGTTGTACGGCAATTGAATCGCCAAAGAGGAAGGAATTGGAGAAAGAGCAGAGTATTGGTGAGGCAAATATGGCAGCAAAATCAAAAAAAAACCAAGAATGATGACCCCCTTCCATTCTTAAGGAAAAGCAGCAACAAGTTCCCTTTTGAGACTTTTAGTAGGGGAGAATTAGCAAAGAGAAAGGCAACTGCAGTTGGTCCAATGGACAAGATTTTCCAAAAAGAGAAGAGGGAAGAGCTTGATCTCACCATTGCATTTTTTTTCTATCAGAACTTCATATCCTTTAATGTTGCACGGCCACCTCTATTTATTGAGATGTGTCGAGCTCTTTGTCATGGGGCTCCATCAAGGTATGTGCCTCCTGGGTCAGAGAAGCTCAGAACCACATTGTTGACAAAGGCAAAGAAAGAGGTAGACAAAATGCTTGAGCCTATTAAATCAGCATGGCCAACATCTGGGGTTAGCATTGTTTCTGATGGATGGACAGATCCAGCACGCCACCCACTCATTAACTTCATGGTGTCATCCTCGAATGGTGCAGTTTTCTTGAAATCAGTGGATGCACTTGGACAGTACAAGGATGCACAATATATGGGTGAGTTATTTCTCAAAGTTATTGAAAGTGTAGGTGTGGATTGTTGTGTGCAAATCATTACAGATAATGCACCTGTTTGCAAGGTTGCTGGCATGATTGTGGAAGCAAAATATCCACAAGTATTTTGGACACCTTGCATTGTCCATTCATTGAACTTGGCACTGAAATCTATTGCTTCTGATGTGCTTTGGATTGGAGCCATTATTGAGGATGCACGACATATCCGCAACTTTGTACAAAACCATACAAATGTCCTCACTATCTACAAGGAGTACAGCAATCTATCATTGTTGAAGATCGCAGAAACACGGTTTTCCTCTTCATTCATCATGTTGAAGAGGTTGAGGGAGGTCAAGACCGCTCTTGGGTCCATGGTTATTTCAGAGTTTTGGTCTTTTTGGAGAAAGACGGATCAAGCAGCCTCAAAGAAGGTGAAGGACACAGTGTTGGATGATATATGGTGGGAGAAGGTAGATCTAGTAATTCAGATCATGGAGCCTATCATTTCCTTGCTCCGATTTGCAGATACAGACCAACCCATCCTAGGAGAGGTTTATGAGGGATGGGATTCCATGATTGAGTCTGTGAGGACCATTGTTTTACAGAGTCAGTGCCCAGAGTATGAGACATCACCTAAGGCCTTCTTCACCGTCATACAGGATATTCTTGTCAGCAGATGGGACAAGAATTGCACACCTTTACATTGTTTGGCTCACTCCTTGAACCCAAAATACTACAGCCATGAGTGGCTGAATGGTGGACCTTCCCACAGACTCCCTCCTCACGTGGATGTTGAAATCTCAAAGGGGAGGAAAGATGCATTGAGGATTTTTCAAGATAGGGCATCCCTTGATGAGGTGGAGGATGCCTTTGCAGATTTTTCCACTGGCAGGGGGCGATTTGGAGGCTATGATTTGATTCGAGACAAGGGGGCTAAGAAGCCCTATTCTTGGTGGGCAACTCATGGGGCAACAAGCCCTCCTCTATAGCAGTTAGCCATGAGGCTCCTCTCTCAGATGACTTCATCCTCTTGTTGCGAGAGGAATTGGAGCATATATGGGAATTTGTATAGTGTGAAGAAGAGCAGGCTTGAGCAGTCCAGGGCAGAGACAATGGTGTATGTGCACACCAACCTTCGTCTCATCTACAGGCAGAGGGAGGATTGGTTGAAGGGAAAGACAAAGATGTAGGATGTCTTTCCTGATGATATGGGTCTGGACAGCAGTGTTGAGTTGGCATTGGCCAACTTGGATCTCAATGCGCCAGTGCTAGAGCCTGTCACATTTGATGATGGAGTAGATGCGTCATCCTCCACACCAGCAGATGCAGAGATGATAGAGGAGGATGCATCATAGCCAGAGGAGAGCAGTGGTGAGCATGATGATCAGGATGAGGACAGTGATGCTGATTATGAGGATTGATGACTTTGACTCATTGAGGCTTCACGCTTGTAGTCTTGTAGACTGTAGTTGCTTTTGTATTTTCTATTTCTATTTGTCATTGGCAATGTACTTATGTAACACATTTTGATTCTGATGACTTAATGAGAAAACTACAGTATCTTAATATCTTCAATCTTGTCTTTCTGAGTAAATTTGACAATTGTATCATGTATTGTGTATCAATGTATTATAGTATCAATGATGATGTATGACTCATGAGTATCTATGTTTGAATCAATGAATTTTGTATAAATTTGTGCAAAAAATATCTAATATATTTTTAAAATATATATATATCCCAGAAGTATCATATATATATATATATATATATATATATATATATATATATATAATGTATCATATCCCAGAAGTATCCTGTTCTGGGGGTCATCGTACCCGAATCCGATTCATCGAATCCCCGTATCCCCGTATCAGGTGACTTAGATTATAACATATCTTGGATGGTCGTTTCCAGCTATTGTATTGGTATATATTTCTATATAATAAAGTCAGACTTTGTTATTGTTGTCGGAATTCTCATTGTTCCTCGTGTTCAGATTTTTTAATGGGATTGTCGTATAATTTCTAGGTTCATTGTTTCTATCAAATTTTCAGAGTTTTGGTTGTGTTTCTTGGTGAAATTGTGCAAAGTTAAAACCCTCATGAAATTTTAATGAAAATATCCATTTGGGATATTATAGTGGTATCAAAGTTGTACATCCTGCCAGCCTGATGGTTTATGGCAAGTTAATTTTGAACTACGATTCGTGGGTTTGAGGATTGTTGGTGATTCACAAAGTGTCAAAGACAAAGGGACCAAATTGTTGCTTCAATCATCAACATTCAAGATGTGAAAATTTCAAAACTGAAATCATATGGCAACAACTGGAAATTAGTCTCCTAATTGTTAATTTATTTGCAAATTGCTACGACAAATACCAAATAATTCACACTGCAATATTCACAAATAAAACTGCGGAAATAGTAGCGCTGGAAACTAAGAAATACTAGCACACACATAAAATGACAACATTATTTTTGGACAAATGTCCCCGGAAAAAACCAACTTGGGAAAACCAGTGCAGTAGTGACAGTTTTTATTATTATACAGCAGTGAAATCTAAGTACAATCTATGATGCCCAATTGGCAATCCAAATAGCAAGAAAATCTGCCCAAAATTATTTAAGGGAATTTCCCTTCTTCCACAGGCAACCCCAGCACAACTTCCCTTCAGAAAATTCGTCCTCCTGGACCCTTTGCGCTGCTCCGTGTAGACCCTACGACATCTAGCCTCTGAACTGCCTCTAATGAAGTAGTTTTTCCTGTCTCTGCTAAGAAAATCGCTTCTCCGACACTCTAGGCCCTTTGCCCAGCCTCTGGAGCTGAAAATGGATTTCTCGTCAGCTAAATCGAATTGCTTCTCTAAAACAACTATGTAGTCCTCTGCGTTGCCTCACTAGGAATAACTCGGCCCCTTGTTGCTACCTCTCCGGATCTGGAAAACTTTCTCCTGATCACTGTCTCTGCCCCTCAGTGAAGCTCGAACTCTCTAGCAATTGATTGTTGCTACTCTAGAAAATCGAATTCTCCAAGTGACTGGTGTAATCTCCATCACCACATCGATCCCTTCTTATGTCTTCCTATTGGAACTCCAACAGCCAAGATTTAATCTTAATCGATGGCTAAGATCATTTCTGGATCAATCTGTGTGAGTTTCTAGATAATTCTCACCTTGACTTAATTAATTCTGATTAAGTAACCATATTCCCCAAATTTACACTTAGGAAATATTTAAAAACTGGTTAATAATCTAATTAAGCCATCTCTAGGTGGAATTTCCATAAACGATTTATGGGTTTTGGAGATCTCATGTATTCTAGCCTCTCCACCCAATTTCGTGGCTAGAACACATTCGATGCTACAGAAACTAACACTCCCACTTAGTGAGGACTGTGTTCTCTCTAGTGTTGCACATCCTACCACAACACCCTATCTTTGTATCACCTCCTGTCACGTTGTTGATGTCTAGCCAGACTGCCCACCAACCACTGCGCAACTCTGATGTTGCATCTGTGTTGCTTCTGACACTGCCATATTGTTGCCAACTTTGCATCTACACTGCAACTCTCTCATATGTTGTTGCTGCAACAGCAACTACTGCAACTGAGAAGCATCTGAAATATTAATCAATCGTGTTCAGTATGATGCATCTGTCTCCTAAGTCTTGAATGCTACTAGCCTTTGCACTGTCCCTGATTAATTTGCGTTACTGCTGACTTTGCACTGTGCCACTCTGCACCGCTGCCAACTCTACTAAGGATTTAATTTTATTTTAGCTAGAAAAATTAATTAATTGACACCAGAGGGGATTAATTACATTTCCACCTTGATCATCCATCCCACTAAGGAAATTAGAAACAACAAAAGGGAATGCGAGGTCTGGTTTCGATGGCGGCCGCTAAGGTTTCACTACCCCCGCACTTTATACGCTTGAGACCTCCCATGGCGAACTCCCGACATTCGCATATTGAGGGCCGCACCCACATTGACATT
>CM076577.1:1019006196-1019209807 GCA_034641835.2 Pinus albicaulis | reverse complement strand
TTGAAGGACCCACTCTCCATATGTTATTGGTTCGCAACGACCTTGGTAAACCAGCTATCTCCGCCTGCTCGTCACTTTGCATGCAAAACTCTCCACACCACCTGCCTATCGCTGCTTGAATACCCATCTATGGACACCTTTCATTTATTGGGACGAAATCCTTGACATCGCTACTGTCGACTATCTACTCTTCATGATGTTTGATTTGCTGGTTCTTCTTGGCATTTAGCACCTGACTCTCCTCTGACCGGTTTCTTTACACTGTCTGGCGACAGTCGGTGTTTACAATGGTTTCGCCTCAGAATCTGTTATGGAAGGGGCCCAAGAGGAACAGTTATTGGACTACTCGAAGGACCCATATGAGGGTGTGGAAATTTGGTCCCTATCTAATCAATTCTCCACGGGTATGCAAGTCTCCCACTTGGCATCCCCTCATTGCAACTTGCCTCCTCGGGACTCCTACACCTCGGTGCTTTCCCCCACTGCATTCCCTGACCTGGACTCTTTTATGGTCCCGGCACTAACCTCCTCCTCCCCTGTTATTCTATCGGCGGCAGAGTTGGATCTTATTAGCTCGCTGGAACTCCTGCCTCCCTCCCCCGCAACCCTCGCCTTTCTTACCCACTCTTTCACCTACCCCGACATCCCTTCACCGACCCCATTCTCCGCGGTCCCCCTTATCCCTCCTATTTCCTTACCCTCGCGGGATACAACCCCCGTGCACTCCCTCCCCGCCTCCACAACTTGCTTTCATACACCTGCCTCCCAGTGCACCTCTGGTTTCTTCACCATTCCCCCCCACTATCTGCTGCTGCACAATTTCCCCTTACACCTCCCCCCGAGCCCCCAGGCACACCAAATGTGTCAAATCCCATAAGCGTCCCTCTTTCCTCACACTCGGGGCTAGATTACAAATGGTTGATGTTTTGGGCACTATCAACAAGGTTCTTGTTGGACAAGTCCATGGAAGGAACTATGGTGTTAAGCGACTGAACCTGTGGGCACAAGAGATTTGGGGAGACCTCATTCAGGAGATGCCTATCATTCACACACTGACCAAGGGTTGGTTTGCTCTTCGTTTCTCATCCAGGGCACCTACTGACATTGTTCTATCCCAATATTGGCACATCGAGATGGCTTCGGTTCTGCTCAAAAGATGGAGCCCTTTGTTTGATCCGGTTAGGGAACCTCTGGGTGTTGGTCCCATTTGGGTTCGCTTACCTGGCCTGCCTTATCACTTATGGTCTGATCAGATTTTCATTGACATCGGTAATCTCTTGGGCACCTATTTGGACCATGATAGTTCTCACCTCTGGCAAAATGGCCTTTGCTCGTATACTGGTCCTCCATCTGGACACCAGAGAAGGATTGGAGGAAGCTATCAATATACAATGTTGCAACTCGACCAGGGAGAAAATTCTGGATTATGAAGGAGTCCCCTTCCGTTGTCATCGATGCCATAAGGTGGGACATATTTTTAAGGATTGTTCCATAGTGAGGCTGTCCACCAACTCCATTAGCAGACATCTGATTGCTCTGGTCTCGGTCTCTCTCTAGAGAAGGGTATCAACTTCGGACCTTCAACACTCTGTTGTTCTCTCCTCGGCTGCGGCACACACTAATGCTTTGGATGCTTCCGCCAGGATTACTCGATCCATGTCCGCTGCTACTGCCTCTGGACTCTCTCTGATTGCAGGTACTCCCTCCTCCTCTCCTTTTACTTTCCTATCTTTTCTTTCTGCAGCTATTGTATCGTGTTCTGTATCAGCCTTGGTTGGAATTGCCACCCCATCCATCTGTTGCCCTCCTTTATCTTCCCCCTTAACCTTTCTCCCACTCATCCCTCTATTCCCCACCTTCCTCCTGCCTCCTCCTCGACCATTACCCCCCCCCCTTCCACCGCCCCCCTCCCCATTGGACCTCTCCCCGCTACCACTGCCCCCTGTACCCCTAATGCACCTAAACCCTCTGAATCTCTCTCCTCTCATTCCTACAACCTTCGCTCTCGCTCTCACCCACCGAAGGGCCCCAAACAATCTGGTCCTCCAGCCACTTCTCACAAATCTTCTCAGGGGTGCCACTCTCTTATCTCCAAAGCTATTCAACTCGCTGAAATTGAAGTTGCTTCCAGCTCACAACTCTGCATTGATGGGATCCTTAGAGCAAGACAATCCCCCATTTTGGTATCCCAATGATTTGCCTCTCATTTAATCGTCGTGGGTTGGCCAGCCCTGTGAAGAGACTTGCTCTTAGCAGACTCTTTTCTTCATCTCATGCTGATATCATCTGACTACAAGAAACTCATGGTACAGTGGATTTGGTTACTAGTGCCCTCACCTCCTTACTGCCTGGATGGATTATACATGCTATTGATGCCATTGGTCGCTCGGGGGGATTGGCCCTTTGTTATGATCCTCGTCGTATCAAACCCATTAACTTATGGGGTAAGGAAAATGTTCTAGGTATGGAGACTTTCTCGGAATCTCTAGGATTGCATTTCAACATTGTTAATGTCTATGGCCCTTGTACCAACAAACAAGTTTTTTGGGATTCCCTTTTAAAGGCCTCTATAATGAAATCGGAGAACATTATACTGGCGGGGGATATGAACTTCTCTCTCGGAATTTCTGAATCTTGGGGGCCAAATGCTCGTGCAGATTCACTATCAGAATACTTCAGGCACCTGCTCTCTGCACATCATCTGGTGGATCCCCTAATCACTTCCCCATCACCAACTTGGCACAACAGACGCACAGGGATCAAATGGTGGCTCGTAGACTTGACTGATTTCTCATTAAGGAAGGGCTACTACAGAACTTGGGCTCATACAGACAATGGATTGGATCTAGGGGCATCTCTGATCATTCCCCAATCTATCTGGAAATCACAAGCGCATTTAAAAAACCGGCTTCCCCTTTTAAATTCTCCTCCATCTGGTTACAGAACCCTAACTATATCAACTTGGTAAATAACATTTGGAGACTCCCTCCACCGCCTCTCCTCAACACACCATCCTCCATCTTCGCACACAGGCTCCTCACTATAAAGAAGGAAACTATCAGATGGGTACAGGAAAAGAAAAGATCTGAGGACGAGGAACTATATGATATAGAACAGCGTATTCAGAGAATAGAAGCATCAATTGGTGGTGGGTTTGGGATTGATGTGGATAAGCTTCTACTCACCTCCTTGGAAACCACTTATTCCAAAATCCTCCATACCAGAAATGAGGAATGGAGGCTTAGGAGTCGAGCCACCTAGATCAATGCAAGGGATGAAAATACAAAATTCTTCCATCACTTTGCAAATGGTAGAAAAGCCATTAACACCATCTGGGAGCTTGAAAATGATGATGGAACTAAAGCCTCAACTTTCTCTCAATTAGCCCGAAAAGGTGTTGATCATTTCAAAGAGATCTTCAAGGCCCCCCCTCAACCCTCCCTGGCTGAAATTATTAAGGTGGTCGCACTTTTCCCCAGGTATGTTGACGAAGAGGTAGCGGAAGATCTACAGCAACCTGTCTCCAATCTTGAACTTGAATCTGTCCTTAAGTGGTTCAAGAAGGACAAGAGCCCTAGACCTGATGGCTGGGCGGTGGAATTCTATCTCTCTTTTTTCAAATTATTGGGTCAGGATCTATTGGAAGTAGTAGAAGAAACGCGCCAATCTGGTCGCTTATATGATGCCTTCACTGCCACCTTCATAGCTCTCATCCCCAAATCTGATCATCCATCATCCTTCAATGACTACCGCCCCATCCCTTTATGTAACTGCATTTATAAAATCATCGCGAAGATCCTTGCTAATAGATTGAAACCAATTTTATCCGCTTTTATTTCTCTAGAACAATTTGCTTTCCTGGAGAATAGACAAATGCATGAGGCTATTGGCACCGCACAAGAAAGTCTACATTCCATGCACACCAAATGCATCAAAGGCATGATTCTTAAGATAGATCTGGCCAAAGCTTTCGACCATGTAAGTTGGCTCTACATTCGTATGTTGCTCACTCACCTGGGTTTTCCAATACAAATCATCAATTGGATCATGTGCCACATCACTTATGTATCGTACAACATACTTATCATTGGGGCTGCGACAAATTTCTTTCATGCAGAAAGGGGACTCCATCAAGGATGCCCCCTATCACCCCTTCTATTTCTCTTGGTTATGGAGGGACTAAGAAAAAGTATTATTGATGAATTTTCTAGATGCAGATTGCAGGGCATCAAACTATCGGCAAACTGTGTCCTCACTCATCTTTTATTTGTAGATGATATCATTCTCTTTCTTAATGGATCCCTTAGTGACACCACTGTGATCAAAACTATTTTGACTCTATTCTGTACTGCTACAGGTATGATATGCAACAATCTAAAATCCACTATGACCTGCCATGGATGCACCCCACATGAAATTTATTATGCACAGCAGAGACTTCCATTCAATCTCATCAGATTTGAGGATGGATTAAAATACTTCGCCTTCTTCCTCAAGCCTATTAATTACAAAATTGCTGATTGGAATTGGCTCATATCCAAAATAGAAAAAAGGTTGAACAATTGGTGCCACAAATGGCTTTCTAGAGCTGGTCGCCTTACTCTGATCAAAGAAATACTGGAGGCCACTCCTATATACTAGATGTCATTAGCTTGGATACCAAAAGGCTTTCTCCACAAAATTCAAAAAATTTGTAGGTGCTTTCTCTAGCTGGGCATGAAAGAGGGTCACACGTTTGCCTGGACTAATTGGTCCTGTATTGCATTACCAAAGAGATGGGGTGGCTGGGGCATCAAAGATCTACCTACATTTGCCACTGCACTTGCTGCCAAGCTTGGGTGGACCTTATTGACCAGGAACAATCTTTGGACTAGAGTGACAACTCTGAAATATATATATCCGCTCTCCCCTTCTGCCTCGATTCGGGCTCCTCTCGAAATACACTCTCTGTCCTCTACTATTTGGCGCACAATTATTTCTGCTGTCAAACACATCAAAGAAGACCTGACCTGGCAGACTGGAAATGGTCACATGATCCAGATCGGTCTTGACTCATGGGTTGGGTGTGGGAACGCCCATCTCCTCCCACAAGACCTCATTACATCCCTTCACCAAGCAGGAATCAGGACACTTAACCACATTGCCATGGAGGAACGTTCTACAATTTTTTCTCAAGGTTGGATGGATCACCGGGAGCTAGCAATTCAGCGACAGTGGAATGCAACCTGGAACGCTTACCTTGATGCTCTGAATGAATCCCGTATTCGACTGAAGGTATGTGAGGATGAAATCAGATGGTTTGTGTCTAAATGGGGACGATACACACCAAAGGAAGGATACTCCCATATCTTCCGATACAATAAACCTGATATACTTATTCCTTGGTGGCGCCATTTATGGAAACTCAAAGGACCAGCCAAAGCGCGACTGCTCATGTGGTGTATTCTCAATGACAAAATCCCCACCAGTGCTAATTTGTAGAAAAGATCTCTCTATGGACCTCACATGTGTGCTCTTTGCAATTTTGCGGCAAAAGATGCCCATCACCTATTCCTTCAATGTGTTGCTGCAACTGAACTATGGACTCTTGTTTCCTCATTTCTACAGATTAATCATCGATGGATAGGCAACTCTCTTACTAAAGCCTGGGAACACTGGTGGAATGTTGTTAATCCCATCAAATTATAGAACCTTCCCTTACTTATTTGTTGGAGCATCTGGATGGCCCACAATCGGGTCATTTTTCATGACTCCCCTCTCCATTGGCCCTCTTCTGTTGCTCACATTCTCTCCATTTATCATTTTATTCCTGAAGACCCTCCTCCTCCCTGCCCCCGCATTATTACCCCAGAAGTCTTTGATTACTCTCTCCCTTGGGCATACTTTGATGGGTCAGCCCAAAATCATGGATGTGGTGGTGGCTCTATCCTACATCTCTCTCCACATCACTCATTCAAAGCCAAAGTTGGATTGGGCAGCGGTACCAATAATTTTGCTGAACTATCTTGCCTCCTATTTCTTCTTCAGTTTGCAATCACAAAAGACATTCATGCATTACAATTTTTTGGGGATTCTAAGATTGTCATTGGCTGGTTTTCTGAACTACTGCAGAACATATTGACTGAATGTCTCATGCTCAAAGCTCATTTTGATACTATTTCATGTCAGCGCATTTACAGGGAAAGGAACACCATTTCCGACCTCCTTTCCAAGGAGGCGACGCATTTACTGAGAGCGCATATGGAAGTACAGGAACAAAATGACCATGCCTACTATCAGTATTTTCACAGACCTTTTGTTCCTGCATATGGGCGGGGGCTAGGCCCCAATAGACAGGATTACTGAACATCACTTCACATTTTTGTATATAGTCTATATATGTATATTTCAACTACGGACTACTTCTGCAAAATGTCCTTCATAACTTTTTGTAACACTCGCACATATAGCGGATGTATTTATTTTTCTGTATGTTTCCAGCACTATCTATATTGCAGCTTTTTAGCAATCTGCATATACATGTAACTCTTATTTTCTAATAAAAGTTACGATTTTTCCTTGGGAAAAAAAATTACATTTCCACCCTCAAATATTTTAGCCATGGTGTCTAAATATGATGGACCATGCACTAAAATATTTTTTTACATCAGATAATTACAAATTCAACACTCAAAGAGGGAATACCCATTCGTTATAGACGTTCAAAATAATTACCCAATTCTGCAACACAATATGATTCTAATAGACCAAGTTATCTGTAATTAAATAATTTATCCAAATCGCTTAAATTATTCCCATACCACTTTTACAAAGACTCGATATAACACTAGGACTCACCTAAGACTTTGTTAATAAATTCTACCCTAACTTTGAGGTTTGCGCTGGAGGAAAAACTCTGTCGATATCCGTGTTTAGAAACACACATAATGAGGTGAGGTTAAAAAACCTCCAAGGATGAAATTCGTCGCCAAAATCAAAGGGCTTACCTAGGTGGTCCTACATAATAAAACAGTCATACTAGCATCATTTACATTATAACTTGCAGAAATTGGGTTTACAATGATATATCAATTGGCTGGCTGATGATTCTGATCTTTGAAAAAATTTGCACAACTGCTTCCTTGGATTTGTGACAAAATAGGTGCAACAAGCACCACTAGAGTATGTTTGAGCGCATACACACAAAGAAACAAGATTGTTTGGAAAAACAATGTTGAATGATTTAGTCTTCATGCAATACAACCTTCAGTTGAGGTGCAATGAGTTGCTAAACACCACACCTAATCCCTCCTCATATTGGATCCTAAAGAGTCAACCAACAATATTTATAAAGGTCCACTTCAACTAACTACACTTGGAGCCACTTTTACCACTAGAGATTCTATGCAGTAGTAATATACCTACAGCATGAAGTCGAGAGTTTGATGATATGCTAGAGGGTGTTGATGAGGAGCTTAGTCTAGCACATGATTATGAGGACGTGTAGAGATCTCTTGTTCACAAGTTGTACGATTACTTTGGTCTCCAAAGACAATAGAGAGACAAAAAATTTATGTATTTCCTTTTATAACTTCAATTTTATGTATCATGACAATATAAATTAAATATTTTGTTAGGGTAACATACAGCACCCTTGTCTGGGTGCACATATAACATGGGGAAATCGAATCCTAGCAAGAGTAATAACATCTCGCTTGCATTGGAACTAGACAACCCACGTGAAAACATTGTCCTAGATTGGCTGAATCACTAGATTTAACCTTTCAAGGCATCTTATGCTTTGATTCTTCAATGGAGTTGTATTCAAGAGGCAATAATATTCAAAAGTGTCCAACAACATCACACAATGATGATTGTTCTGTTTATTGTATTCACAACATATATATACAGTACAAAATGTCCATACTATATGTGAACTATTTCTTGTCGATTTTGTTTCATGCAATAAATAACATCACTAATATCATCATTAATACAAGAAAAATACTACGATCCATCTTCTACAAGTGGTATCCTAGCAACAACCCTTGACTATACATATGAAAGCCCTTGAGCTTTCATCAATCTAATAATAGTGACAAAAAGAAAGATTGTAATTTATTATACCCTTTAATTTGGTGAAGTAAGTTTACTCCATCAATTTATTAGACAGATATTTTCTTCTTGAATTTTTCATCAAATCAGTAACCCTTCATGCACCAGGAAAAGGGGTGCAGTCTAAAGCTCGGTATGGATGAGATGTATAACAAAACATTATGTTGATACCCCAAGGGCCTAAAGTGAAAGAAAAATTGAAGTTCATAATGTAGACATGAAAAAAAAACATAATAATAATAATAAAGAATATAAAAACATCCATAATGATAATAATTATTATAGTAAAATAAACCAGCATATATCCATCTTAATCCCCACTTTCAGGCACCAAGAAGTTGGCAATTGGTAACTTTCTTATCCTTCTCAGTGCTTAATAGATTCAGGTTAACATGGATCTATGCTGGTACAATCCACAACCACAGAGATCGGAAATTTGTCGTTTCTGCAGTTTTGAGTCAAATACATCTCGAGGGACAGTACCCCCACAAGTCATCACTTATGTTAATTTGTTTTCAAGCATACAATTCTTTCCATTTTTAATATCCCAAAGGGATTTCTAGCCCTTAGGGTTTCTATTCAGGCTAGGTTTTCAATAATTTAATCAGAGAACATGTTTATGTATTCATATAACAGTGGGAAACCGTCTAGACTCTATATAATGCACAATTATAAAGATCTTCAACAACATTACAATCGACAATAAACTAGGGCATCCACTGAACAGTAGATCCAACCAGTGATATTGTACAATACTGTTAACAATGATATAATTCTACAGTAAATCAAAAAACAGTTCATTAATTCTCCTCGAATCCACCAGCATACTTTGAATGCAATACCAAAATTCAGTAATCCAATGCTCTAATTGTAAATATTTACCAGACTAATGTCCAACTACAGGTCAAATGTTCTGTTACCATTGCTCTGAATTTCTGCATGGGAATTCCCTCGCGCTGACCCAATATCGCGCCTGTGAGTACTTGTGGTATGACAGCGTTCACCATTATGGTTGTGAGTATGTGTTAGGGCACCGTACGGTATGCTTTCCACTCAACTGTAAATCACACTTCTAATCCGACATAGGCTTAGAGGATGTTGTTACAATTTCCGCCACAACAAACTGTGGCCACTGTCAATCATGTAATTATCGTTACAACTCTTTCGTCGCTGCAACTGGGACAGGGATTCACCGGAAAAAAAACCCTGTGATCCAATCTTGTTTCACACTTTCGAAAGACTGTTGGAAACAGTGTGATTCCTCATGGACCGGGCTCGCAAATGGGTACCCTTGGCACGGGTGTTTCTACCCTCACTTGCGCATCAACAGTCACTGCCCTGGTAATCGTCACTCGTGGAGCCCAAGTTACTCAGTCACAGTGTTGATCAGAACTTCACTCTGGCTGTACAGACCCTGGAAGGGTTTCGGCTGCTTAATATTACTATGTTGTCCAAAATACCCTTCGTTTCCTTAGTGAGAACCACAATTATCCACAGACATCGCAGGGAAGATGTCTGCTACTTGAAACAGAACAGGATGACCCAAAAGATAACCTACAGAAAACTCGACCTTGCTGGCTAGACAGATTCGAGTGTTTCAACCAGTGTTCCACGGGGACGCGTCCCCCAGGGTTGGGTGCACGCACCCCACGCACTCGAGACTGGGGGACGTCTGGTGCTGTGTTTCCCCCCCCTTTTTGGGAGTCTTGGGGAGAGGCAGGGGGGTGCGTTTCCCCAGTGTGGGGGACGCAACTCCCCAAAAGGGGTGCTGCTTATGGGCATCCCCCCTCAGAGGGGGTGATTCTAGGCGTAACCTTTTGAGGGGAGACGCGCGCCCCCTTGAATTTGTCTAACGACTCCTAATACCAAAAAAAAAAGAAAATTCACATATTAAAAAAAAATAATAAAGCAAAACTTAAAATAAAAAATAAAGCTAAACTAAACATTAAAAAGTTACCTAGGTTAACTTACCTATTCATTTCCCAAATTTCCTTGCTTGTTGCAGCATGGTTTGGTTGGAGTTCGGTTGGTTACTCAAGAGAATGACTCTGACACTGATAGCGACATTCCCATCGATGGTCCCGCTGACTTCATGCAACAGATGGATGTAGAGGACCAATCATTGAGATTGAGTCCTTGATGTTGATTTTATTTTCAATGTTTGCTATACATTTTTACTTTTTTATTTTAACTTTTGAGTTGTGACACTAGATATTGATGACCTCAGACTAATTCTTGAATCCTCACTCTTAACAATTTTTGAGTTTGAAACTTTGAGTTATATAGATTTTGAATTTAGTAATTTACTATTTTAGTGTTCAAACTTCAGTATCTAGTATATAGTTTATAGTAATACTCATATACAAGTACGTTTTGCTTTCAATTCAGATTCTAGAATGATGAATGATGAATTTAATTGTTAAATCAATGTAGATTGTAGAATAATGAATGATGAATGATATGGATCAATGTATTTGAATATTTATTATTGAATCTCATGGTATGGATGAATGATGAGAATATCCTACGAATGATGTATGTATCAAAATGAATGATGAGGATGGATCAATGTATGTCACTATTTAATTCAATTATGTGTGGATCAAATTTCAATGTATTATTATTAGCCTATTTATGCTTTCATTATTAAATATGAATTTGAATTATATATATATATATATATATATATATACCCCCACGTCCCCCCACACCCCCAAAATTTCGCTAAAATTTGAGGGTACTCCCACATGTCCCCCCTGTGTGTCTCCCCGCACCGGAGTCTTGGTGGAAAATTGGTTTCAAGAGGGTTTGTTGTACACCAAACTGACTTTAGACCGAAAATGGCTTATGCTTAGATCTGACTCTTCTTAGACAGCCAATCCTCCAAATCAAGCCAGACATGCTCCAATTGTTGTGTTGTGCCAGAACAGGGAAAATACTAAATATGTGTCTAGGTAGGGTGGGATCACCTCCACCGAAGCTAATGAAAGAGAAGGGGTCTTAAACCCTCAGAGCCTCAGCTCAAGAAAACAGAGATATCAAATCCAAATTGATGATCCTAAATGACTCCAATTCTCCTTTATTTATAGATTTCTCCATGAGGTTTCATCTAATGTGAGGGGTCACAAGCGCATCACCCAAATTTGGGATTTTTGCCCCAACCGACCCAAACTCTACCCAATGTTGCCCCAAACATTGGATAATTTGGGTTTCCCCCCTTATCTAGGGAATAGCCTACAGGGTTGGATAGGCTATTCCGTCCTCCCATGGGCGATTAGTCCATTGGGGACATTACACCATTTTAGGTTTAGACATGAATTATTTATGAATTCCTTCTTTTCTGAGTTGTGTATGAATGTACCCACCAATCCACTGAGTTTTTTTAAGTCAATCATGGACATTTATATAAATTTTACTTCATATTTAGCATGTTCCATAACCTTTCCATTCCTAACTGAAAATTTCTGAAGGCATATGCTATTGTCTCATGGATTTTGAATGCAAAAGCATGCAGTACTTTCACTTCCAATTTTCATTTTGAACCAGAGAAAAGTACAAGATAGCCTTCCTCCTAGCACTGACAACTTGAAAGAGGTGTGACAATTTATTATACTAGGGATCTTAGCATTAGAGGTTGACACTAAGTTCTTTGTTACTCAAAAACCTTAAAAGGTTTCAGAAGCATTTCAGTATCTGCATGCCGTGGCTCATTACTGCAGACAATTGTCTGTAAGGTTATGACTTGGAGAATTTCCATTAAGTTATAAAATTATTCCTAAATTATTATGTCAATATACATCAAAGAAAAAATAAATAATTGTATCAACATTAGACAGTAGATATAAAACCAAGCTGATGCAACTAGATTAGACTCTGAATTGTGTGCCATAGCAAACATCAATAAGTTAGAAATATACATGTATGTAGTTATTATAAAGCTTTGAATGGTGGAATGCAATGTCCCATCCATCTCCAATAAAAGCAGAACAGAAATAGAGTGTCTTTAAATTGATAAAACTTACAACCTTAGAATGACAAAAGTGAAACATAATGTCATGGTTTCCTAGAAATATGTTTACTGAAGGAAAAACAGAGTTCCTGCATTTGCAATGCATCTTATGCCGCAGATTAGTTTAATCAGTAGCTTTTTAACTACATTTAAAATATAAAAACCTAAACATACAGTATATGTACCAATGTACCATTATAAACTCTGTTAAGATAAACACTGTAGATGGGATGTATGAAACAAACATAACCAGTCTCTACATGTTATTAGCATCTGTTCATGCCATCCATTAAAGAAAAAGTAACCTAGAAATAATTGAGTGTTCACATTGGTCTGGTAAAGGTTCATCTCTCGAATGAGTCAAGAAAACTAATTCATATCAGGCATAAGCCAATGAAATACAATAAGTATAACAGTAGCATAGCAAATCAACTCGTTAAGGAAAATATCCAAACCTGTCTGCTTAGATCCTTTGCTTTATGGGCATATATCCGAGACTCAGATGACAACCGACTGGACATCTCACTGACCTCTGCAAGGAACAAAAAGGTTAAAACTGACATGTAAGTTAAACATTTTAAAATGCATAAAAACAAACACTAACCTAAAAGAGACTGACATGTAAATGGGTATTCAATAATGAAACTAATAACAAGAAGAAATCAGGCGGTTCCATTCCGACATAGTATTATCAAGACTTCAAAGGAAAACCAGTATGAAAATGCAAAAATAAGAAAGCATATAACTTAAACAACAGGTAAAAACATAAAACTGCAATCAATACTCATGAGATGCGCAAATACTTCAAGGAAAAGTTCAAGATGCAGACTATGTTTACTCAGTGGCAGGAAACCATCAAATTCCCAAACAGAAAACTGGATGCCACATTATCTAACAAAACACGGCTGACAATTTTCCTACAGGTAGATATGAAACACATTGAACATGATACACATTAACTGTCCCAAAGGAGGAGGACCAAGCAGCGTATCAATGTCAACCTTTACATAAAAAAAAAAAAAACAGCTGAACTTGCGATATTCAACTGACCAAAGTGATTGGTAGAAAAACTGTCTATTGAAGCCAGAATCAAAGCCTCAGCTATCTACATTTGTTCTCTAAGGAACTTCTAGACTGCAATAAGTACAATATAATTGTATTCAATATTCTTGTTGAATGTATTCATAAGATATATTTATTTCAATTTCCAATTGCACATTGAAAGCCAGAAAATTGGAAATTGTTTCAAAGTCTGAAGAGTGCAGTTTCTAATTTGTATCTCACATACAAAAGCATTCAAATAAAAAGCACAATGAAATAGAAACAACTCAGATAAGAACCAAGTTCATCAGTGCAAAATGGGTTCAGAAATTTATTTGCGGCACATTTGTTTTTTATAGAATAAAATTTACCTGTCATGCACTTAAATGAACATATAGCTATCCCCACCCACAAAACATGCAAATGCACATGATCATTTGAGAATGATATACACTTACGGTCCAATTTTTCACCAACTCCCAGAACTTCTTTAACATTCCGTGTCATTATCTGTTGCACTTCATACAGATCATCATTCAACTTTGCAAGGTTACGTTGTGTATGGGTGTCTAAGTACAGCTTCCTTGTCTTTTGAATAAATGTATCTATTTTGCCAACAAAAGCAACCAATAAGAAACATTAATTATTTCCAAAAAGGAAAACCAGAAATAGAGATCAGCCACATCCACTAGCACCTAAACTGAATACCCAACAGCCATCAGATAAAAAGAGTATCAGAGATATGAAAATGTAAAAGTATGTAAAATAACTACATACTCCACTGAGGCTCATTGCTTGCTAAAGAATGTACATAGCAGCAATCTCATTCAAAATGGAAATTATACAAACTCAATCAGGTAAAAACTGAGATTAGCATACCAAATTTAATGAAAGCATACGGCCTTGCCACAGTTTCAATTTGAGAGTGGTTCGCCTTCTCAAACTCATTCTTGAGATCTTCGAGGTACTGAAATGCAAGCTTTTTGGGATAAGACCGATCACACATAGTTAAATAACAGACACGAGATTCAATGATGTAGCTGGAAACCTTCAGTTAAGCTCTACATTGAAAGTGGTGTATAAATTGATTCAACTTGAAATGAATAACAAAGTCTTTCACATTAACAAGCACAAAAGCCAGAACTCATAAATGACAAGGAGGTTATCCTAACAAATTAAAGCTATAGAGAAAATACACCAAAGATCTTGAGATTAAGATCTGGTTAATACATAACAACCTCATTAGAAACCACTAAACTCATAACAGTTGAAAGGATTGAGTGTAATTAGAGCCCATTAAGCAAAACACATCTCACCAACAGACCAGAAAACCTGGATAAAGGCAACAAAAAATCATCACATATTATAGGTGTTACCTTCAGATGTTCATTCAAATTGAGACATGAGGTTACTTGCAAAACATGGATGAAACCACTAGCTCTAAATATGATGACCTCATTGCACATACAACAGTCTGATTTTGCATAATCCACACTTGAATTGAACTAAATGCATGACAGGGGCTCGCGATGCAATGGAAGAACATGCTACCTTATGTGTTTAAAGTTTAAACATCAAGCAATTCATGCTCAATTGTAATAGCATCTCTGAGAACAGATACCCCGATGACCTATGCTTTGGCTTGTTAGAAGGTGGAATATGCAAATATGACATTTAAGGAGCCTTAATACTGTTTTATAGTCATTCTGATTCAAATATTCTAGACTTTATAGTGAAATCTAACTGCTTGTAGGAGACACCTATAGATATATGGGATATTGCAAATATCTTTCAATAAGCAATAGAGAATGTTGGGCAATTTTCAAAAATATTAAAAAGATGTGAACTAAATAGAAAACATATGAAGTAGTTTTAAGAAATTGTTTTCTTCCGGGACTAGGGTTGGATATTTTTTGGATTTTTTGGAAAAACGAAACAGCAAAAAGGAGATGAAAACATTTTCTTTTCCTGAGATGTACAGAACAAAAAAAACACACATTAAATAAAGGACTAAAGATTAAAGAAAAACTCTGCTTGTCATCCCTTGCACTCAAAACCATCTGGTAATGATTCACAGACTTCTTTTTGATAAATATATGGTTTATAACGCCCTTCAACAGTTTTAAGGGCTTTATTCTTTTTAGGCTATAGCTTTAGAGAAGGCCTTGGTTGGTCTATCTCCCCTATTCAACCAGTACATATGGAAACAGTGTATAGTTCTTCAATTTTGAGTAAATATCTTAGCTTTGAGGCATCAGGTTCCAGCTACAACTGATAGATTTTGATACATCGAGGCCTCAGCCAAGAGATTGTTTAAGAAAAGAATCAAATATCCAAGGGGGTCAGTATGACAATCAAACAAGAGACTGGGAGTCTTGGAGTGTTTTGAAAGCTGATATTAATCTCATCACTTCAGGTAAGACAATTAAAGTCAATAACTCAGATAAGACAAAGCTGCTTTTGAAACCCAGCCCAAGGCTGCTTGGAAGTGGGGAGCGGGAGCAACAATTTTCAGAAGCTTCCGGGTTGGAAGCGTTTTTTATATAATATATATTTTTATATATTTTGATGCATATATGTCAACAAAAGCATGTAGAATGATGAATTAATTAGAAAAAACATAAAAACATGCATTAAACCATATAACATCAATCATCTAGTAGTTATAATCTTCATCAACCACAGGTCCACAAGTTACAACATCTCGATTCTCATCAATCTTAAAGCTTCAAAGTTTCAACATTACCAAATTATAACAAAGAATATCAAACATGAAATGAAACGTTTCACAAAGTATCGTATTCATAATTCATTGCCAATGAGTTTTATGGTCCATGTAATCCGAAAGCAAGCTGATTGATTGATGAAAATGGATGAGCACAATATTACCAGCAATTGAATAAACAAACAAACATATGCAAGTAGAAGATTATTGCAAGAACTCCACACATGCCAAACACTCATTTGTATTACTATATATGGAGTACAAAATTGTGGAAAGAGCAATCAAAGTTGGCCCAGTCTCCAATAAAATACAATACAGTGGGTGAGTGGTCAATTTACACTAAGTCAACCAAAAGAGAAAGATAAAGTAAAAAATTTAAAAAGTCCAAAATACAATACATGTCCTCTAGACTAAGCCCAAGGGATTAGTTCAACTGGTTGTCATCAATGTTGCTAGGAATTTTGTTAGTTCCATGTCCACAGATTCCTAATTTGAATCCCCCCTAGGTGAGGTGCAATAGTGTATGCCAATGGGCCTACTAGGGGTTCCATCCACCATTGCGGGGTGTTGGAAAGTGTAACTAGGTTCAGTCTTCATATTGACTATGTAATTATGTATTTATGTAATGAAAAAGACAAAGATAATAAAATGTATTTTTGTTAAGCTTGCTTCATGGGTTTCATGAGCAAGGAATTTTATTATAGGTCAAAGACTTCTTCTTGATGTCTTTTAGGGATTTGTCATCTTGTCATAAATGTATAAATTAGAGTCATGTATATGAAGCAATGTTACCCTTGTAAATAGTCAAAGAAACAATGTAAACACCCTTGTCACCTTGCTAGAATACTCCTTTGAGAAGTCGGCCTTATAACAGTTGGACATGTCGGCAAAAAGGTCAGTCACACCTATTCATATACAGGTCCGCTTATTACAGGTGGAAACAACTATTTATACCCTATATATACTGCGCAGAACAAAGGGAAGTACAGTTCGGATCATCTGAGATTTTCGGACATGCATTGCAGGAATAAGGTCTATAATTTGCTACGTTGCACGGCTTCCCGCACCCAGGGGTAGGGTTCCCGAACCCGTACCAGGTTCCCATCCCCAAGTACCGGGTGCTTGATGGGTTCTTCTCAAAAGCACCCTAAAGAACCCGGTTCTTCATGGAAGAACCCTAGACTTCCCACACAAAATCAGGGTTCTTTCGCTGATTTGGGGATGGAGAACCCCAAAAACGGGTTCTTTTCGGGTCTTCGGCGGCAAGTTTGGTTAAATTTTTATTTTATTTTATTAAATTCGACTATTACTAATCGCTATTAAAATTAAAATTTAAGATTTTTTTATTAAAATTAAAATTAAATATGACTCGACTATTCTTATTGTGATTTTCTTTTGTGTTAAAACTTACCCACTCGAACTCCGCAACCCACAACAATCGTTACCTCACCTCACCGCACAGCAACTCACCCTCACCGCACAACAACGTCCGCACAGCAACTCACCCTCAGCACAACAAGCAGCAACCTCACCCTCGGCACAACAAGCAACAACCTCACCCACTTATTAAGTGAGCAACTTGAATTCATTAATAGAGATGAAGGAGGAACTTGAAAAAATCATGAAATCAAAGAAGGGAATGAAATAATACAAAATCTTGAGGAAACTGGAAGACTGCACACATTTCTAGTAAGTGTAGTTGCAAAGTTACAGGTGCAACTAAAAGTGGGTTCAACATGGAAAATTTTAGTTGAACAGATAGTGTTTACTAACAACCAATACCCCATATGCTTAGGTATTCCCGAAAGAAAAGAAGGCACAATATTAATGCACCCAAATACCAAGGTTGTTGATTCGAGATTAGACTACTGGATACATGCACAGGGAACAAGGCAAAAGGGGTGTGTTTAATTCATCTTCCTTCTATATCTAAAGTGTTATAAGTGAAAATAATTGCTGACACTGTAGTCTTTAAAATTGATGAAATTGTAGATGCTCATGTTCAATTGATTCTAACTGCATGGGAAAGTCCTGCAAAGGAAGTTTTCAGAATGTTGTCATTTGTTACTTGTATAGTAGCTTCACTTGGATGGCATTACCATGATGTAAGTATCATCTTTTGATGGGTATATTGTGACAGACATTCTTACTATGATTGTAGTGTTTTCAGCAGTAATTTTCTATATCATTAGGGCATACATTGCTGTTAGTAGTGACAGTTGGAACTCATATAATCATTGCACTCTTCAATCTATCTTAAATTTAATCTATTAAGAAATTTTGAAATTTCAATGTATTATCAATTTTAATTTATCTGAAGAGTCAAGACCGATATGATATATCATTATGCGAATGTTGAATGTTCAATGATGTGCATGTTTAAATCTTTGAAGTTTAAACTTTAATTTATAAATAAAAAATATTTTATTTTTCTTGTTTTATACAAATTCACATATACATACATATATATATATATATATATATATACCCCCGACGAACCCACGCACCCTGTTTCAAAAAGTGTCGTCCCCATCCCCGTTCCCGCACCCGCACCCACGTTTCCTAGCAACATAGGTAATTTGGCACGGAATAGACAGCAAAGAAAGGTGTAGTCACAGCAAAGTAAAGGAAACACTATATATCACCGTATTGTGTCTGCAATAAAGAAAAGAGTTTGTCATCCATGCGTATCACAGTGCAAAAGGAGGAGGAGACATAGCGTAGAGAAGGAGTATCGTTGATCAAAGATAGAAGTATGATATCTCTGGTTTAGGACAGCAGCATATGTCTGAAGAAGGTAATCACAGTAATAAGAAGGGATCTCAGAGTTAAGCATATTAAAGACCGAGAAAGAGCTCTGAGGAGACTAAGAAGAAGTACATTAATCAAGGATATTTGACAAGGGACTGAGCTTCCCTTGTGCAAGTGCAGAATGGTGCATAAAGGAATGTTATCGTAAGGAACCAAAGAAGAGCAGGGACAAGGGTGTTGGAGGCACTCTAAGGTCAAGGGTTTGAGTCATGGCCATGGTACTTGTCATCTGAAAGTCTATAAGAAGAATTACTTGCGGGTTTTCCTCTCCAAGAGGGAGAGGTTTTGGCCCTGGCTTGAATAGCCTAAATTTGTGTCTCGTGTGTTTTGATAATTAACTTGATGAAAGACCTAATAAGCTAACGAAAGAGAAGACATAAGGAAGAAGAGTAAGCTCACAACTAATTATCAAAGTAGAGAATTGAATTAAACTCTGCCCTACCTAATTCTCAACATGGGAGAGCATTGCTTGGGTCTCCCAAAGAGGTTTTCATTGGGAAAAAAATGTTCACTAGACCAAATCTTATCAATTCATCTTACCTGAGAGGAAATCTTCCCCAAACTTATACTGAAGATGGAGAAACTACTTCTCAAATGCTAATTGGGACAAACACTTGGCTTAAGTGGGCAAAGTGGCTTTGCCACCAAACAAGTCAGTGGTGATTTGACAACACTTGATGGCTATGGTGCAAATATTAAAAAAGAGTATCCTTAATAAGGGGAGATTGAAAATCTAGAATTGTGGCCTCTGCGTGCATGAATAGAACATATTACCCCAAGTTAGTGGCTCATACAACTTTAACTCAATCATCGATTTATAATAAGTCAACAAAATAAGTATAAATAAAAAATAAATAGTACAAATATAATAAATGTTCACTAGACCCAACGGGTTAACTCAACTAGTTGTTGCCAATGTTGTTAGGAATTTTGCTAGTTCTGTGTCTGTAGGTGCCCAATTTAAATCCCCCTAGGTGAGAATGAGTAGTCTACATCAACTAGTTTACAAAGGATGACATACACCATTGTGGGGAAGCATTCCTTGAGTTTCCCCTTGATGTTTCCTTCGGAAAAAACTATTCACTGGCACAAATATCATCAATTTGTCCTAGCTAAAAGGAGATCTCCCCCAATTTCTATTGAAGACGGAGAAACTACTTCTCAAATGTCCACTAATACAAACATTTGGCTCGGATGGCCAAAGTGCCTTTGTGACCAACCAAGTGAGTGGTGATGAGTCACGATACCTAATGGGTATGGTGCGAACATTAAAAAGAGTATTTTCAAGAAGAGGAGACTAAAAATCTATAATTGTAGCCTCTAGATGTATGATTGGAACATATTCTTCCAAGCTAGTGGCTCATACAACTTCAACCCACTGGCATTCACCACATCATGGATACCAAGTTGAGGCGGGAGATCCAACTTGATGATATTATGACACATTTATTGTATTATGGTATAAGGACCATACTGAATAGACTTGAGCTTGTGGTTCTATCTTTTTTAAGTATGCTTGTTCAGATGCAACCAAACTCGATCACAAACCAAAAAATATGGAGCAAATTAACGCATATAATGAAGTGCCTTATACTTGGCCTATGCTTGTTGAGGGATATCGCAAACCATGTTACGGAACTTGGCCAAAAAAAAACAAGAAGCTTTATCTTGCTCCTACTATTGGTGGATGTGGACAAATATGGGAAAGCAATAAGGATCTCATAAGGAACAAGATGTTCAAAGCCAAAACATATCTCAAATGGAGAGCTTCATGCAAAGACATGGGTAGCAATGTTGTATGTGTTGTAAAAATGCAAATACTAATCCCATTGTGTGTCTTGTTGGTACTAGGTAGTAGATACAGAGAGCATTAACCAATGTTTTGTTCACTACCTCGGTTTGACCATCAATTTGTCAATGAGCAGCATTAGAGAACCAAAGCTAACAGCCTAAAAATTTCCCGAAAGATTTCCATAAGTGACAAAGAAATTTGGACTAAGATAATTATATTAATGTCCAACAAAGATAAGATAACTATATTGATATCCAACAAATGAAAACAAAAGTAGGTTAATAGGACTGTTGAGTAGAATGATGTCGATACAAGCAAGAGTACCAAAAGGTCTCCTATATAAAGAACAAAAGTTATAGTAAAAACATAAACTCTATATGCTAAAACATGGAAAACCTTCGACTCTGAGTGTGCGTGACCACAAAAAGGAGCCAAGGCCTAGGTCATGATCCACTAGAGCTATCTATCCAAATATCCTAGAAGAAAAGTGCTCCCACTGTAGGAGTATCAATAATTTTGTTGCATGGTATGAAAACTACCATCTTGGAAAATTTGCATATAACCACAAAGAAGCAATCATGTTTCTACTATGTGGTGGGTAAAACACTAATAAAATCCATGGAGATGTAATCCCAAGGTTTGAAGGGAACTAGCAAAGGTTGGTACAACTCAAGCCTCCTATTAGTAGGTTTACTTTGGTTGCAATGTGAACATCTCTGGATATAATCTTCTACTTGTTTCGTCATGGAAGACCAAAAGAGATAGCTTTTCATGTCCAAGAAATTCTATTGCACACCAAAACACCCTTTGTAGGATGACGAATGGACTTGCTCTACAATAAGGCAACAAGCTAATCGAGCTAGCGAACACAGATTTTTCAATGGAAAGAAATCCATCCCAAATCGTGTGGTCTAGGAAGGGTATCTAATTAACCACAATGGGTTGTTGGATGCACTTCATGGCTAGACTAGAGGAAGAGTTTGTAACATGTTGGGATTTGTAGTGTTCAAAGGCTACACATCTACTGTATAAAATGGAAAGGAGTTTAGTTAGGAATATACTACATAAATCCTCACATTATTTGAGCTACCTTTCTTATATTCAATGGATAAATGAAACTATTGAATGTAAAAAGCCCATATTAAATGTCTTTGCTCGTGAATTTTAGATTGTGAAGACAAAACTTGAAGAAGTCAATGACTAAAAATTAGTGTACAATAGTTTCCCTACTAAAGATGTAGCGTCACCATTGCTTGAGTATTTGGATCAGTGCATAACACTCTTTTCATAAGCCTTGTAGTTGAGTTTTCCCTAGGACAAAGTCTTTGAATAGTATGCCATTAAATATCCTTCCTGCTTAAGAGGAACACCTATGGCATATTGAGAAACATTTGCCTTGATCTCAAAAGGTTGCTGCAAGTTTTGAAGAACGGGCATCAAAGTTGAGTAGAGAACATCCTTCAACTTCTAAGATGCTTATTTTGCTTCAAGAGTTGGTTTGATTTGTGGCAGTAGAGGCAAGTGAATTTCTTATAAAAATTCATGCCTCCTAAGAAACTTTTCAATTATGTAATGTTGATATGTGTGGGCTAGTCTTTCAAAACATAAAGTTTGGCCAAATCTGTATGAATTCTCATATCAAAAAACCCAAGTATTGGAAAAACTTTGGCCAAAGAATGACCTCTTCATTTTATCCTACAATATGTGTTGATGGAGAGGGTCCAAAACTATTCAAACATGTTACAAATGATCACACCATGTTCTTTTAAAAGCCAAAATGTTGATCTTTCATGAAGACAAATTGAGGGTTTCAAACTAGTAACTTAGGGCTTCAAGAACACGGAGGCGCCCATGTTAAATGGCAACCACCACCACCACCACCACCATCATCAAGCGGGACTGAAGGTGCTTCAAACCTTGGCCAACATGGACGCCTCGTGTGATCTCGCACACAAAGAACTATGCACCAAGATCTCGCTATGCGATGCACTCATCGTGATGAGCGATAACCAGGTCACACACCAGCATTTAGAATCATCCTGCGGTCGGATCAAGGGCATCAGAAGGATCAGGGTCAGAATCGACAATGTCAATCTTCAAGCTACCACTGAATACGACTATTTAGTTGTTAATGCTCCTACTTCGAACACGCCGCTACAGAGAATGGGATTTTTCTCATGGCCTCCATGGCACGTAATAGGTCCCAGGATGATGATGTGATGAAACAGAACATGGGAAATAATGGGTAATTTCTTTTGCCATAGGGTTCTTCATGCAACCAAGATGAAGTTGCAGCGCCAGAGCTCCTGCAATTTCTGATCTTTGTCATGTCAATCTTTGGTGGAACTTTTTGCATTCAAGTGAAAGCAGCAGATCTAGTATCTATGCTTATTGCCAGAATTCAAGATTGGAAAGGAATCCTTCCTGTCTTTATGCAGCTTCTTCACAAAGGAAAGCAACTCCATGAGGGCCATCCACTTAGTGATTACAACATTACTAAGGATGCATCAATCTCTCTCGTTGCAAGCTTAAGTGCTGCCATAGGTAGGGGTGAACCTTCTGCTTCTAAGTCTAGTCCTTTAAGGATGCCCTCAAACCAGGGCCCATTCCTCTGACACATAAAGAACTCTCAAGGCATGCTTTCATTATGGATCAGGCAAACAATATCCCTGCTATTAAAGTAGATCACCCTCTCTCCTATGAATCTAGCAAGGATTTTGTGTTGTATGTTGTTATTTGTCATTTTAATGGGTCTTGGTCATCAGCAACTACACTTTGAGATTGGATACATCATAAATGGACATCAAATGTGTATCTATTCTTTTACTCAAAGAGTTTCTCTATGGTGAAATTTAAGGATTTGCAAGATGATGATACAGATTTTGAAGGAGGACACTAGTTCTGGGGTCGAGTTGGCTTTGCATGAATCCATATTTTAATTGTTTTAACCCTCTTTCTATGTCATCTTTTCCCGCACTTGTTTGGGTTAGGCTCCCAAATATGCCCCTTCACCTGCTACATCTACATATCTAAAGTTGAAGTGGGTAACTCAATCGATCGTTTCATTAAGATAGACACAAACACGTTGGAGAAGGGTATTGTTACATTCGCCTGCATATGTGTTGAAATAAATCTCACTAGAGCGTTGCCTAATAAAATCCTTCTTCACTAGAATGGCTTGACTTTTTCGCAATTGTTGGACTATAAAAATGTGCATTTCTGTTGCAGGATTTGTCAACAACCAAGTCATCTTCAGAATGTCTTCCCTTCTTCTCAAGGGCACTTTGCTCCTCCTGAAGCCAAAAATAAACCTCGAGGACGGAGAGACCCAAAAGTTTCAATGGAATCTACGAAATCTACAACAAACCAACCAGATAACTCTCAGTACCAAAAAACCTCTTCAGATAAGTCGAGTCCTTCAACCTCATCTCAGCCACATGCAGCGCCAACCCGCCCTTCAGATGTTGGGGTTCACCCCTTGAATGGAGCTGCATGAGACACAAATATGGTTTTAGCTTTGTCAATGAGCAGACACAAACAATTCCATGAATCGGATCACTCACATAGTGATAAGTAGCTACAATTGCAGACCCTCCAGAATTGGATTTGACTCGAGGAATCACAATCATTGTACCATATTCACCTGTTCCTAACAACTCCTCGAGGTGGATAGATGTCCGCAAGAGAAAAGGAAAACAGGATCCTCAGAGAGATCCATGATCATTTCTAGATTCATTACCCTGGCTAGAAAGTAAAAGTATGGTTTAAGTAGTAAGACCATGAAGGTAGTAGATGTATTTCTATGTATCAGTGATGGAGAATGATGTAACTAGATATTTTGACGTAATACAAATCAATTTACAAAAAAAAAAAAAGCCAAAATGTCAATGTAAATAATGATAAACTTACCAAGATGTGGGTAGAAGATGTCATTAATGATCCACATGAAGGTAGCAAAGGCATTCCTTAGGCCAAAGAGCATAACCAACCACTATTAAAGATTGAACATGGTGTTGACAGCTATCTTGCATGCATCAGAGTTTCCCATCCAAACTTGGTGATAATTGGAAGGAAGGTCCCACTTGGGAAAATACTTAGCAACCTTGAACCAATGAAGCTGGTCATCAATCTAGGGCATAGGGTAGTAGCTACCAACAATAATCTTCTTAACAACCCTATAATTTCAAAGTGGGCACTCTTATTTCTTTTTCTTGGGTACACAAAAAGTTGTGTGATGTCACTCAATCCCTGCACTCTCCTATGTAGTACGTAGAGAAATTGGGCAAGCAAGAAGCAAGAAAAATCTTAATGAACGTTGTATGTTTTGAAGGGAAGAAAACCGCCTTGGGTTCTTTAAAGAAATTTGTGTATGAGTCAATGATTCATTGTCTATCAAAGGGAAGCACCTTCCCATTGTTGTCTTCCTTCACTTGTTGAACAAGGCACAATGATAAGACTTTGCTCAGAGTGACATGTTTAATGGTGGGACTGCCACAAAGTACAGGTGTAATAATGGAAGGAGAAGTGGAGGTGAGTTCATATGTCATATTGTCCTTGCACAAACTAGCAGGCCTTGTATAGGCAAAAAGCTAGAGGGCACAACAACACTTGGGACAGATGCCCACTATCACCACAGCCTAAGTCCCCTACTCTTCTCGGATTTTCACTAACGAAAGGAGTCCCAGTAATACTCACTTGTGGTAGATGTGTATCTATAATGGGTCTGAAGTGAGGCAAGGCAACTCATTCAATGGAAATGTTCATTAAAAGTGTAAGCTTTGGGAGAAGCTATTAAAACTTTCCACGAAAAACCCCTTGGAAAAGAGCCTGCACTAGACCTAGGGTTGAAGGATATTACGAGATATAAGCTCATCCAAGGTCATGGCACAAGAGAGAAAAGGCAAGGGATGATTTACTTCAACAAGTACTAAAGCACATGCCTTCAAAGAATCCCTAAGTTGAAGGATAGCTTCTAGGGTTCCCTTTTGATGCAATGGCTAAGGCATCAAATTTATGGAGATTCCACTGTGGGAATTCCTCCAAAACTTGAAGATCCCTAAACGAGACACTAAAGAAGAATCTTATCCAAATGAAATTCAAATTGCCTCCCTGCAAACAATTTCGCACCAAGCCTTAGAGAGGCCTCCTTATCCTTAAAGGGAGGAAAATGCAGGTGAAAAGAGAGATATTCTTTGAGTTTTGATTGATCACCAAGGATGCAAGACTAGTGTTTGGCCATTGGGAGGTTAGGAGTCAAGGTTAATCTTAATATTGGCAACTTGCTCTTTTAAGGAGACCTAAATGGAGAAGCTTCGCTAGCCCTACTAGAAGTAACTTCACCACACCTTTAGATATTTATACTTCAATGACACTTGTTAATGGAGTTTCAAGGATGAAAATGCAATAAATCCCCAAGGAACATTCATTCATTCACCATCTATGAGTAATACATGCAAAATTTCACAATAGTTACAATTTTAAGACAATATTTCATCAATTAGGGCACATAAATAACCATGGGACAATATTCCATACATTGGACATTAATAAAATCAAAAATTCATCAATAAAGAGCACTTACAAGAGGGTGAAGAACATATCCATCAATAACAATGCCAATTAGAAGCTCAAGATCAAGTCGATGCTCCATCAATGAGGGCTAGAAGATGACACATGCCCTCCTAGGAAAGACATAACCTCCTCTGGGCCTTGAATAAGCTGCCAAGTGTCGGGTGCAATGTGTAGTCGGCTTGGCCAACGTGATCTAAGTACGTCGTCATCTTCGAATACCTAGGGCACGAGTAAGCAAATAGTGGTGTTGAAGAAGCCCACGGTGTGGCAATCAATGCTCTGCATGGATGGAGGCCCATGGCTCTCAATGCTCACCCTACAAATGCCAATGTGATCCTCTGGAGGGCTTGGACCCCATATAGGGAGGCCAAGTCCAACGTGAAAACCCACCTACAATACTGTATAAGATCCAATGTGTCTCCTCACCTTCCAATACAATAATTCATAAGTGCAATGGAGTAAACAAGCTTGCAAATCAAGGGCAGAAGTGGACACTTCACAGTGGGTTTCCCTTCCAAATTTGGGTCTTTGAACATTTACTAGTGTTACGTTCCTGGGTAGGAGAGGGTAATGAAGGACCCTATTAGGTGGTTTCAACCTCTAAGGGAATGACCGGTCCAAAGTACACCCTCCAAATGGCAAGTGTCACGTGAAATAATGATGGAACGGATTTGGGGCAAAGGGAAGGCTCCAAGCCACGTGCCATGGTATAAGAGTAGCTATGATGAGGGAAGCCCACACCTTGGGTATATGAACTTAGGAGGGAGCAATCGTGGTACATGGGTTACCCTAGCCTTTGTTTTTCCACTGTTCTTCATTTTCCTTTTGCCTTTTATTGATTTTTCTTCATTTGACTACTTGGGGCTCAAGGGGATGAGAGCATGATGTGTAAGTTATAGCAATGATTACCCCCTTAAGGTGGGGCATTTCATCACCCACCAGGGGTCGGGGCATTCATGGGTTCCTTATGTTGTAACATATTTGGTTTTGATAAATTAGAACATTATAAAAAATTAAAATTAAAATGTTAAGCTTGGATATGAATAGAAAAAATCAAAAAATGTTAGGAATTATAATAAATAAAATTATTCATATCAAGAAAATGATAGGAATAAGTTGCCGAAAAAAATGAAGGCAAAATTATCAAAAAATGTTAGGAAAAGCAATAAAAAAATGATTGCTTAGCTTCAAAATAAATTTGCAAAAAGGCTGCTTGTCTAAATGCGCCAAGATTTTTTAATAAATAGTTAATTGTCTTTTAAAATTTTGATTAAATTGCTTCATTAAGCAATTAATCTTTATTGTAATATATCAGCACATATTTTTACCCTCAAGTTCTCTAAATGACAAAAGAGTTTGTTGTTTCTATTATCGTCCGAGCAATTTCGAAGGGTTGAACTTTTCCCCGCCCAAATCAACGGCGAAGAAGTCTTTTCGCACCCCCCTTGCCCATTTCCCGTTAATGACAGGGGGAAAGGGGGGGGCATCCAAAAAGTTGTTTTATTGATGGCGGGCCCTCCCTACGTGTCATCTCCACGACAGTTCGCACCCCCCTTCTCAAAACCTCAAACCGCCGCCTACCCCCTCCAAAATCCACCTTCTCCATAATTGTGGTTTCCACTCTCACCAACGGTCGAATGATCCTTCTCCTTGATCGTTTCCCAATACCAAATGAGATGCTGCAACCTCACCTTTCCGTTGCAACCACGCTCCTTACCGTTATGCCCATTGTCCCGTTAAGACTCGCTCCATAGCTGTTGATTAGTCGTTTATTCTCCAACTCCTATACCGTTAGCATTTAACCACTACGGTAACATTATCAAACAGTCACCTCATAACGACATTTCAGCCACTGTATAAATGAAACCTAGCCCTTATGTTTACCACTTTTGCTATATTCATCATTTATTGTTGCATTGCAGGTAGTATGAGCTCAATTGCGCACTATTTTGAAACAAATGTTATCATTTCACAGAAGATCAGTGTTCTCTTTCTCTTTCTTATTCTTTTCCTTTGAGAACATGGCCCCAAAGGGAAAGAGTAGAAAACCAACCTCTGATGAAAACCCTCCCACTTCTACCCCGGTCAATCTCGACCACGTTCCCCTTGTTGATTCCTATTATAAAATTGCTGACACAGAGTGCGAATTCGAATTCCATGAATTGCACCTGTGGCTAGAGCAAAAATATCTTGAGCAACAAGATGAAATTAAACTGTGTGAATCCCTTTTGCCCCTTTTCTCATTCCATCAAACACATGACTTCCCAGACCTGGTCATCTAGTTTCAAACCAAATATGACCCTATCAAAAGAGCAGTGGTGACTCAGAATGGAGACATTATGATATCCATCACCGCAAAGACCATTAATAATATGTTCTTAATCCCTCAAAATGATTCCTTAAGCTTGTTCTCCCAAGCAGCTCTTATGGAACTATACCATAAGTTTACTTTCCCTCAAAGAGCCCAAATCTTTGAAACATTTTTACCTGATGATGTTGAATTACCAAAAAGAAATCCACCATATCCATCCTCAATGTTCCCTGAAGCCACCAGACATATCATCTCTCTACTGTCTTGTTTGTTAGTATATCCAGATGACAAGATAGTAGATGAACCCATCCTTGGATACTTCTCTAATTTTTCCAAAGATCATCAACCTGCCTTCATGTATAATTACAGTCAATTTTTGGTTGATAATATGCATAAGCAATTCATGAATTTGACAACCCAAGGGATGTTTAAGTACACCTCTGTACTTATATACATGTTTTCGTTTTAGCAAGGACACTCATTACCCATCACACTCAATAAGCAGGATGAACAAGGAGTTAACTAATCAGTAATTCTTTGGACAGAGATAGTCAAATTCATTTTAGCCAAATTCTCTTTTTCAAATTTCCTTGACTCATTCATCCATCCAGTAGCACAGCTTCTCAGCAGCCAGAGTGAGCCCAAAATTGGTCAAGATATTAAAAGGATTCTTCACTTAAGTGACCAAGTCAAAACTGAAGACTGGTATTTATACCATAATTTCACTGAAAGCAGGGTATATGGTTGTGAGTTAGCACCATATAAGTTGCAAAAATATGTTCCAATGAGACTTTTCTCTTTGGAATATATTAGGCAGATGATTAACAGGGATGACCTACACTTTGTTTTAGGGAAAAGGAAGTCACAGTTCAAGATCAAGTCAAAAATTGGTTCCTTCATTTGTAATACCAGATCAACTGGCATTGAGGCAGATACTATTTTGAAGAATATGAATTTTCAACCAAGCTTCACCTGGTCTTATGACCCCTTCAGTATTATTTCAAATCTAAGAGTTGAATTAAAAACAAATCTATATAATCATACACCAAGGCCTAAAATTGAAAAATTCATGAATCGGGAGCAATGGACCAAAAATATATTGCAGGAAGCAGAAGAACAGATCCTTTCTACCTCCACTCTGAAGACTCCAGTTGCCCAAAGCAAACATTAGAAAAGAAAAAGGGAAGAAACATCAACTCCTATGGATTTGATCAGGGAATTTATAGTCCAGCGAAAAAAGCAGAAGATTGACTTATCAATCTCTACAGAACATAATCAAAAGGAACAAGAAATCATTGACTTAGGAGATCCAAAAGTGTCTACATCAACAGGAGGGAGTGTCCCTAATACTCCATCATCTACTTCACCTTCTCAAGAACCTTTGAAGATCATCCAAACTATGGGAACCAGTTCATCAGATTACCAAAATATATTCTCCAAATTCTTGGAGATTAAGCAAAAAATATAAACATTGAAATCCAATGTATACAATCAGTTCTGGAAGCAAACTTCAACCTCACAACACAAACTTCTCTTTGCTTTTGATAGTGCAAAGGGCAAGATGCAAATGGCTTTCCTACAAGCTTAAGTCCCTTTTCCAAGTCTCCATCAGATTACAAGAAGACCATCTTCTCATTTGATGCTAACCAGATTCATCCAATAGATCAAATGGACATGAATAGATAGACTGGTGAGATGCTTTTCTCAACCATATCTAATACAGCCATGTCTTTATCTAAGTTAAGAATAGCATTATCAAATGTACAGTCTCAGCTTATAATAGAGAAACTCTCTTCTTTAACTAACGACAACAAGTTAAAGTCTTTAGAAGACCCTGTGGTTAAGATTGGGTATGACCCAAAAGACTGTAAAGCTATAAAGGAAATTCTGAAGAAGAAAAATTCAGACATTGCAGCTCTGTGAAAACAGCTTAAGTTACCTTCCACAGAAGACCCACAGACAAAGGAAATAGAGGAGAGTGAACAAAACAGAGAAGAAATGCTCAAACTGATCATTGAGAATAATATTCAAATAAAGAAGATGGAGGAGCAGATTGAAGGACTTCTCAAAGAAAAAGAGTCAGCTCAGCATGCCATGATTCCAGGGAGAGAGCCCAACTCTACATCAACAGCGATAGAATCTACATCGACGACAGGGGATTCAGTCAGACAACTACAAGAGTTGGCCATACAGAAACAAGTAAATGAGAAGCTGCTAGAGAAATTTAAGAACTTGGAAACTCGGAAGATTAAAAATGACACCTTATACATGGAAGAAATGCAAAAGTTTCACGGGTTGGGACTTAAAGTTCAAAAATTAGAAAGTGAGTTGCTAATGGCAGACACCTTGGCCCAAGCCAAGGAAAGTATATGGACAGAATCAGTCAAGCAATGACAGAAGTATGGCCATCCATACATATTATTTTTGAGCACCAAGAGTTAATTAACAGATGCAGGATAGTCATAGAAAAGGAAAAGGCAGCACTCAAGCAGAAACCAACAAAGGCATCAGACATGATTAACGTGCTAAATTCAAAGAGCAAAGCAAAGTTGGAGCAAATCAATATTTCAAATAGAACAGCCACCATCCTAGAAATCAAGAAGGTATTGCAGAAAAAAAAAAATTTGAACCAATTGGAGACTAAGTGTCAAACTTTGGACATTGTTGTTCAAAGGTTTCATACTAAGTTTAATTTGTTGAACCAGAGAGGATTGCCTAGACTAGTAGCTCCAAATAAGAAATTGATCATCTTGGAAGAGCACTGTAAGAAGTTGTACACTATTGCAATTGACAAGGCAAAGTTTGCAAGGATTAAAGGCCATGTGACAGGCAAAGCTTTTCTTGAAGCTTTAGATTTTGATTTGATTATAAAACATAAAATGAAACATCTCTTCCTCAACAAACCCACATTTGAAAGATACACAGAGGTGGATGAAGTTGTCAAAAAGTTGGTAAATCTGGAAATTTCGAGTTAAGAAAGATGGGATCACCTATGTGAAACCATCGAGTAACTTTTGACTCCAACAGCATGCCAGCACAGCAGCATTTGTGGGCCACATAATCAACTGTTTCCTCAAAGACAGTGACAGATCACTCATCAGTTTTGTTTTCCTGTAATTTGATACTTATTTTGTAATCAATTTTAGATACTTCTAAGTGATAGAAACTAGTATAAATAACTCTCCATTCGAGTTATTAAGGGTTGCACCTTTGGATGAGCATTTGTAAGCAGAAGTGTATGAGCTTTGATCATTGATGATAATAAAAGGATTCTGGATTTATTTCAATCAGTTTGTTCTCTTGTAAGTTTTCCAGTATTCACAACATTTTGTTTTCTGCATATATTTGATGTTTATGAAGATAATTAGGTAAGAAAAAGTTGTGTTTCAGTCTATCTTAAATCCTCTGAAGTTATAATCTATATTATAGAATGACTTATTGAACTATATGTTTTTATAAAGCCCTCTATATCAATTAATTGTCAGCATCTTCATAAAGTTAAGTGTGTTTTGTTAAGTTGTTGAACATTGTTTGGCAATCTTTCACAAATGATAAATTAAACATTCAATCTGCATATTTAACTCATCATACTTCCTTACATTTTCTGTCTTCACACATGCAATCTTAAATCATTGTTTGAAGTAAAGCAACAGCCCTTTTATTAATAATTAATATTATCTAATGTTTAAATACATCTATATGCAATTGCTTTATACATTGGTCATCCAAAAACCCCAATTCAAAACAAACAAAATATTATAGATGCTCTGGCATAATTAAATGAAATATAATTATCTCAAAGCACAACACCTTAATGATGCAAGGGGCACCCATGGGGGCCCTAGGAACCAGGGTGATGGCCATCATGATAGGGGGTAGAGCTCATGCTTGGGTTTTTCCCACGTGCTAAATTTTATTGTCTCGACCATCTTTTGCATTTTGCGATACATTTCTTGTTGTATGTGGCCACATTATGCTTTTATCTTTCTTTTTAACTGCATCAACCTCTGGAGCATCATTCTAGGCTCGACCCAAAGTGAGGACAAGGGGAAGGGGAAGGTAACGCCTTGTGGACCCAATGGACAAATGTGGACCTAGATGGGGAAAATGTGAAAAGGGCTTGTAATGAGTGGAGGGGAGTGAGATATATGGTATCGGGAAGCGGGACCATGCAACCAAAATTAAGGTTTCCCATGTAGTGCCAGTCATGAAGCTAATGGCCAATAAAGGAGATCCCATCGGAATAGGATACAGGATTAACCCCCCCCCCCCAATTTGAGGTAAGGGAACAAGTGTACAGTCAAATCCCTTCCTTCTTCCAAGTCACCCAATAGTCCATGCCCAAGTGTGCCCAAGAAAAACAAGCATAAACACCCACTTACATAATGAAAAATCATACCTTCGGGATTGGATGGCCCACCTTCAAAGTTCAAACATACGATCATGACAGATGAATGAGGGTGCACAAGGGTTGTCTCAAGTGGCAGAGAAAAGTAGCACATCAAAGTTATTAGGTGGCTGCAAGGGGCTATTGGTTGTTGGCTAAAGACAAATCCAAGAGAAATTTTCTCCTATGGGGTCACCCACTGGTGGTGGGTAACATCTGGCTCCAACTAGAACATGAGCTCTCAATAGAGTGCACGAACCATGTACTCAAACGAGGAGGTAATGAGAACACCAGCAATCCTCTGGGACCGCAAACTTGTTACATATACATTACAGACAAGCGAAAAAAGGTAGCATGTGTCCAAGGCGTACATTGATCACCTATGCTTTCATCAAATAATAAAAAAAAAACCAATAGGAAATAAAATCTACTCTAAAATGCAAGTCTAATTTAAATGCATCTAATCTAGCATGAGAACGTAATATGATGATGGTAGCTATGTAAAAATCAATATGCAATTCATCCTACTCGAGCATGCATGGCTACATTATGCAAATGCTAAGTGTAATCATAAATCCAATGTAACCAACATATCATCAAGTCAATATAGAAACACTCACCCCTATAATCACCAATGCAATAAATTGAAAAACAAGAACAAGAACCATCATATGCAGAATTATGAGGGTGGGAGGTGGGAGAATAAAATGACCAAGTACTAGGAATCATGGAGGAAGAGGGAAGAAAGGAATGTTGTTTGCACCATTGGATCCTTTCCTCTAACCAAAAGGTGGAGATATCAACAATCAAGCTCATAATTTCAAATGAAGAGTTATCTCAAGCATATCATCCTCATGGCATGAGGAGATATATGCCTCAGACACATCCAAAGTCACATCATCTTGATTATCAACGAAGGAACAAGGTGGAGTACAATCATCATGTCTTGGGAATAACCACAACCCCCTTTCAGGGCATTGAGAAGGCTTCTCAAATTCATGGCTCCCAAGAGACTCATTAAGAGGGGCATCAAACGCCTCTTGACTAATAATGACAACATGAGTCACTAGATGGAAGGTTATCACCTTAAAACGTATAAAATGGGCCTTTCCAGAGAGCCATTTATTGCCATGTAAGTTTTCATAAGATTTGAAATATGGAGTCGCCAGGGTGAACTTGAAATGGCTTAAGAGATGCTTGCTTCACCCTACAAGCATTGACTTTGTAGTTCAATGATGAACTAGGGCTCCGTTCTTCCAATGGAGTCGCCAAAAGATGTGTCAATATTGTCGTATGGGAATAAGACACACATCTCGTATCCCCTAGAACATGAGCTCTCAATAGAGTGCACGAAACATGTACTCAAACAAGGAGGTAATGAGAACACCAACAATCCTCTGGGACCGCAAACCTGTTACATATACATTACAGACAAGCGAAAAAAGGTAGCATGTGTCCAAGGCACACTTTGATCGCCCATGCTTTCATCAAATAATAATAAAAACCCAATAGGAAATAAAATCTACTCTAAAATTCAAGTCTAATCTAAATGCATCTAATCTAGCATGAGAACGTAATATGATGATGTTAGCTATGCAAAAATCAATATGCAATTCATCCTACTCGAGCATGCATGGCTACATTATGAAAATGCTAGGTGTAATCATAAAGCCAATGTAACCAACATATCATCAAGTCAATATAGAAACACTCACCCCTATAATCACCAATGCAATAAATTGAAAAACAAGGACAAGAACCATCATATGCAGAATTATGAGGTGGGAGGTGGGAGAATAAAATGACCAAGTACTAGGAATCATGGAGGAAGAGGGAAGAAAGGAATGTTGTTTGCACCATTGGATCCTTTCCTCTAACCAAAAGGTGGAGATATCAACAATCAAGCTCATAATTTCAAATGAAGAGTTATCTCAAGCATATCATCCTCATGGCATGAGGAGATATATGGCTTAGACACATCCAAAGTCACATCATCCTGATTATCAACGAAGGAACAAGGTAGAGTACAATCATCATGTCTTGGGAAGAACCACAACCCCCTTTCAGGGCATTGAGAAGGCTTCTCAAATTCATGGCTCCCAAGAGACTCTTTAAGAGGGGCATAAAACACCTCTTGACTAATAATGACAACATGATCACTAGATGGAAGGTTATCACCTTAAAACATATAAAATGGGCCTTTCCAGTGAGCCATTTATTGCCATGCAAGTTTTCATAAGATTTGAAATATGGAGTCGCCAAGGTGAACATGAAATGCCTTAAGAGATGCTTGCTTCACCCTACAAGCATTGACTTTGAAGTTCAATGATGAACTAGGGCTCCGTTCTTCCAATGGAGTCGCCAAAAGATGTGTCAATATTGTCGTATGGGAATAAGACACACATCTCGTATCCCCTAGAACATGAGCTCTCAATAGAGTGCACTAACCATGTACTCAAACGAGGAGGTAATGAGAACACTAGCAATCCTCTGGGACCGCAAACCTGTTACATATACATTACAGACAAGTGAAAAAAGGTAGCATGTGTCCAAGGCATACTTTGATCACCCATGCTTTCATCAAATAATAAAAAAACCCAATAGGAAATAAAATCTACTCTAAAATGCAAGTCTAATCTAAATGCATCTAATCTAGCATGAGAACGTAATATGATGATGTTCGCTATGCAAAAATCAATATGCAATTCATCCTACTCGAGCATGCATGGCTACATTATGCAAATGCTAAGTGTAATCATAAAGCCAATGTAACCAACATATCATCAAGTCAATATAGAAACACTCACCCCTATAATCACCAATGCAATAAATTGAAAAACAAGGACAAGAACCATCATATGCAGAATTATGAGGGTGGGAGGTGGGAGAATAAAATGACCAAGTGCTAGGAATCATGGAGGAAGAGGGAAGAAAGGAATGTTGTTTGCACCATTGGATCCTTTCCTCTAACCAAAAGGTGGAGATATCAACAATCAAGCTCATAATTTCAAATGAAGAGTTATCTCAAGCATATCATCCTCATGGCATGAGGAGATATATGGCTCAGACACATCCAAAGTCACATCATCCTGATTATCAACGAAGGAACAAGATGGAGTACAATCATCATGTCTTGGGAAGAACCACAACCCCCTTTCAGGGCATTGAGAAGGCTTCTCAAATTCATGGCTCCCAAGAGACTCATTAAGAGGGGCATCAAACGCCTCTTGACTAATAATGACAACATGATCACTAGATGGAAGGTTATCACCTTGAAACATATAAAATGGGCCTTTCCAGTGAGCCATTTATTGCCATGCAAGTTTTCATAAGATTTGAAATATGGAGTCGCCAGGGTGAACTTGAAATGCCTTAAGAGATGCTTGCTTCACCCTACAAGCATTGACTTTGAAGTTCAATGATGAACTAGGGCTCCATTCTTCCAATGGAGTCGCCAAAAGATGTGTCAATATTGTCGTATGGGAATTTGACACACATCTCGTATCCCCAACAATGGCACCAAAAATGTTGTTGCACAAACAATAGGCAAAAAGCAAGAGGGCACAACAACACTTGGGACAGAGGCCCGCTATCACCACAGCCTAAGTCCCTTACTCTTCTCAAATTTTCACTAAAGGGGGGAGTCCCAATAATACTCGCTTATGATAGATGTGTATCTATAATGGGTCTGAAGTGAGGCAAGGGAGCTCATTCAATGGAAAGGCTCAATAAAAGTGTGAGCTTTGGGAGAAGTTATTAAAACTTTCCACAAAAAACCCCTTGGAAAAGAGCCTACACGAAACCTAGGGTTGAAGAATATTACGAGATATGAGCTCATTAAATGTCAAAACAAGAGAGAGAAAAGGCAAGGAATGATTTACTTCAATAAGTACTAAAGCACATGCCTTCAAAGAATCCCTTAGTTGAAGGATACCTTCTAGGGTTCCCTCTTGATGTGATGGCTACGGCATCAAATTTATGGAGATTCCACTGTGGGAATTCCTCCAAAACTTGACAATTCCTAGAAGATACACTAAAGAAGAATCTTATCCAAAAGAGATTCAAATTGCCTCCCTACAAAGAATTTCGCACCAAGCCCTATAGAGGCCTCCTTATCCTTAAAGGGAGAAAAATGGAGGTGACAAGAGAGATATTCTGAGTTTTGATTGATCACCAAGGATTCAAGACTAGTGCCTGGCCATTGGGACGTTAGGAGTCAAGGATAATCTTAATATTGGCAACTCGCTCTTTTAAGGAGACCTAAAGGGGGAAGCTTCGCTAGCCCTAATAGAAGCAGCTTCACCACACCTTTAGATATTTATACTTCAATGACACTTGTTAATGGAGTTTCAAGGATGCAAATGCAATAAATCCCCTAGGATCATTCATTCATGCACCATCTATGAGTAATACATGCAAAATTTCCCAATAGTTCAAAATGCAAGTTGTAAGAGTTCAAAATAAAAATGACAAAGCCCCTCCATGTGCCTAATATGCTAAGTAACCCACCCATGGCTACAAGCCAAAACCATGATAGCTCATTAAAATCATTTTATCTCTCCTCCAAGCCCACGCTAGGCTATCGTCATGCATGCAAGGAGGCATAGAGGGGCAGCGTTGAGGCCTCATGTGCTAAAAATGTAAAAGAGGGCATCAAAAACCATGATGAAGATGGGGATGCCCTCCATATGATGCAAAACATCACAAAACCCCTATTTGGGCTTTGTGGTCTACAAATGGGTCTCATGAGTCTCGAAATGGCTCAAGATCAAGTCGATGTTGCATCTATGAGGGCTATAAGATGACACATGCCCTCCCATGTCTCCCTAAGAAAGACATAACCTCCTTTGGGCTTTGGATCAGTTGCCAAGTATCAGGTGCAGTGTCTAGCCGACTTAGGCAACGTGGAATAAGTGCATCATCATCTTTGAATAACTGGGGCACGAGCAAGCAAATAGTGGTGCTAAAGAAGCCCATGGTGCGAAAATCAATGCTCTGCATGGATGGAGGCCCATGGCTCTCAACGCTCACCTTACAAATGCCAATGTGATCCTCTGGAGGGCTTGGACCCCATATAGGGAGGTGAAGTCTAAGATGAAAACCCACCTGCAATCCTGTATAAGATCCAATTCATCTCCTCACCTTCCAATACAATAATTCATTAGTGCAATTGAGTAAATAAGCTGCAAATTAAGGGCAAAAGTGGACAATTCATAGTGGGTTTCCCTTCCAAATTTGGGGATTTGAACATGTACTAGTGTTATCTTCCTAGGTAGGAGAAGTTAATGAAGGACCTTATTAGGTGGTTTCAACCTCTAAGGGAATGACAAGTCCAAGGTACACCCTCCAAATGGCAGGTGTCATGTGAAATAATGATGGAACGGAGTGGGGGAAAAGGGAAGGCTCCAAGCCACATGCCATGGTATAAGGGTAACTATGATGAGGGAAGCCCACATCTTGGGTATATAAACGTAGGAGAGAGCAGTCGTGGTACATGGGTTACCCCGACCTTTGTTCTTCCACCCTTCTTCATTTGCCTTTAGCCTTTAATTGATTTTTCTTTGTTTTATTGCTTAGGGCTTGTTACCCTCCACCTGTGGGTAGTGTATATAGGAGAAAAAAATTCTCCTAAATGTTCCTCAGCCGACAGCCACCAGATAGCTCGATGTGCCATTATCTCCGCCACCTGAGCCAGCCATGTGGTCCCTCACCAACTTGTTATGAGTGTATGTTTGAAGGTGGGCCAACCGACCCCGAAGGTATGACTTTTCATTGGTATAGTGGAGTAATTTTCCTTACTTTTCATGGGCACTTTTGGGCATGGATTGGAGGGGGATTCGGCGGAAAGAGCGAGTTAGGTCTGTACTCTTGTCTCCATTGCTCGATTTCGTGGTTAACCTAGTATCCTAGTCCCGTGGAATCTCCTTTACTGGCCATTACCTTTAGGGTTGGCACTATATGGGAAATTTCGATTTTGGTTGTGTGGTCCCTCTTCCCGACACCACATATATCACTCTCCTTCCACTCATTTTAGCCCCATTCATCTCTTTCCCCATCCGGGTCCACATGTGTCCACTAGGTCCACATAGGGTTAGCATCCCCCTCCCCTTGTTCACACCTTAAGTTGGGCCTGGAACGATGCCTCGCAGATTGCTGCAGCTAAAAAGAAAAGAAAAAGCATAATTTGGCCACTCTCAACAGGAAATGTACCACAAAATACAAAAGATGGTCGAGACATACAAATTTAGAATGTGGGCAAAAGACAAACATGAGCTCTACCCCTTTTCCATAGCTATCACCCTAGTTCCTATGGGCCCTAGATAAGCCCCCTACATCATTAAGGAACCCATGATTGTCCCAATTCCTGGTGAGCAATAAATCGCCCCACCTTAAGGGGGTATCCACTACTATATACTATACATCATGCTCTCGTCCCTTGGAGCCCCGAGTAGTTATGAAGAAAAACCAATCAAAGGCAAAAGGCATATGAAGAAGGGTGGAAAAACTAAGGTCGGGGTACTCGTACCACAATTTGCTCCCTCCTACACTCACATACCCAGGTGTGGGCTTCCCTTATTATAGCTACCCTTGTACCATGACATGTGGTCTAGATGATTCATTTGATCCCCGCTTTGTTCCATTACTATATCATTTACCATCTGCCACTTGAAGGATGTACCATGGACACGTCACCCCCTTTAAAAGTTGAGACCACCTAATAAGGTCCTCGATTAACCCCTTGTTGAGCTTGGAGACACTTGTACATGCCAAAGCCACTATGGAAGGGCATGCCACCATGAAGTGCCCCATTGATTCTATGACTCATAAGCTCTTTTACTTGATTATTCTAATGATTTGTTGTATTTGAGGGCAAGGGGATGCATTGGATCTTATGCAGGATTGCAAGTAGGTCTCCATTTGGGGCTTGGTCTCCCTATACGGGGTCCTAGCCCTCCAGAGGCAACATTGGCACTTGTAGGGTGAGCATTAAGAGCCATGGGCCTCCACCATAGCAAAGAGTACTTCATGGATCCTCAGCACCACTCATTGATTGTTCGTGTTCCACCTTTTGCATGAGGATAACGCACCTAGTTCAACATGCCCAGTTAGCTCCACACTTGCACCATACACTTGGCAGATGTTCCAGGGTCCAAAGGATGTCTCCTATTGCAGAGGGAGGGCTTATGTCATCATCCTAGCCCTTACAAATGATCTACATGCATTTTCAATCCACTTGGAGACCCATGAGGATGTCCTTATGCCCCAGACCCACTTGGGAGCACCACAGGTTCTTGCTTGGAAAAACCAAGGGGCCAACCCCTTATCCACTATGTTTGAGGTGCATTCTCTCATCATGGCACACTCAAGACTTCATAGGACTCCTCAAAGGCCCAATGACCCACTCTATTGATCATTCGACCCCTCTTGAGAGGCTTCTTATTATGTTATTGAGCTACTTGGTGGGCTTGTCACCAAAAGTATTGTTATTATGCACATGATTTTATTTTAGGGGCATTATTAGTCCAAATTAGGCCATTTGAATCCTTAACAGATTGTATAAATAGAAGTGAGGTGATTCATTTTGATCATCATCACTTGGATTGGATTAGTATCTCTTATGATATTTTCGCACCTTTTGTTGGGATGAATTTTTGGAGCTTTTCTTGATGCACTATGATGTTTGGATTTCGTTACTGTCTTTAGAGCTTCTCTAATGGGAAGTTGATAAATGGATATACTCTCTCTCTCATGTAAGTCAAAATTTTGATGTTATTCCTGTTATATTACTGGTTAACTGCATGTATGTTGTTATCTTTAGTCTTGTATGGGTTAAATGTAATGCAAAATTCTTTTGGACCTTGAATAAGTGATTAAATTGTGTTGACCTTTGAGGGTTTTCCTAGAGGCACCTCTTTGGCTAAAGACCTCGAAACTTTGTCTCCTTCGCAATTTAAAGTATAAAACTCTATTGATCTAGTCGTTGCCCTTGGAGAGGCTAGCAAAGCAAAAGATCAAATAGGGCTCCTTAGCTCACGAAATCTCTTATGATCTATGTGAATCTTGACTCCATTAAGCCCAAGCAATAAGGCATTGATCCTCGTATACCTTTAGTGGTCAAAATAATATTTCTTTTTCATTTCTTCCAATTCTAGGCCTATCCCCAGAAGGTCTCCTAGGGCATCACACGAAATCATTTGTAGCCTTCCAAAACCCTTGAAAATTCGTCCACTGCTGCGTTGTAGTTTGCTCAAGAGGTCCTCCAAATTTCAAGCAATTTCAATTATGAAATCCCAAATTATAGCAAGCCCTAGCCACAAGACCATTACTTACCCTAGGTTGATTTTGAGTTAGTGACCTCATTAGGATCATTGCATCCAAATCTCAAAAGAAAATTTGTCCTCTGATCCTCTTCTCTTCCCTAATTAGGTCAAGTCCCTCTTTGGTTGATCAACTCCATACCCTTAACCTAATTTTGGGTCAACTTGGTCCTGTGTGCTCTCGCAACTTTACAACCCTAATTCCACAAAGATCATGTAAAGACCAAGTCTCCATAAGGATTTCAAGGCCTGGGGATCATCTTTACAAGATACATTCCCAAACCCTACCCTCGATAATCCTCTTAGCCCTTCCTAGAGAGCCTATCCCCTTGCTTTCCAAGCAAAAAAGCCACACAATTGAGTCTCTCTTATGAATAGGCCTTGGGAATCACCCTTTATCCTCACATTGACATATCCATTATTGTGATTCCTCTTATACCGAGTCTCCTCCCATCGGTGAAAGACTGTAAAAAGCAGAGAGCCTTAGCTACATTGGGCTATCGCTCCATTATTTCCCTTGACCTAGTAGTTGCCCTACAGGATCCCCTCCTAGGACCTCTGCTAGTTTGAGCGATAACAGAGCTCAAGGGGATAAGAGCATGATGTGTAAGATATAGTAAGGATTACCCCCTTAAGGTGGGGCATTTCATCGCCCACCTTAGGTAGCCTGTCACATTTGATGATAGAGTAGAGGCGTCATCCTCCACACCAACAGATGCAGAGATGACAGAGGAGGAGGATGCATCAGAGCCAGAGGAGAGCAGTGGTGAGCATGATGATCAGGATGAGGACAGTGATGTTGATTATGATGATGAGGATTGATGACTCATTGACTCCGACTCTTTGAGGCTTCAAGCTTGTAGTCTTGGAGACTGTAGTTTTTTTGTATTTTCTATTTCTATTTGCCATTGGCAGTGTACTTATGTAACACATTTTGATTCTGATGACTTAATGAGAAAACTACAGTATCTTACTATCTTGCCTTTTTGAGTAATTTTGACAATTGTATGATGTATCAATGTGTCAAATTTCAATGTATCATGTATGAGTATCTAAGATCTTAAATCTATGTTTGAATCAATAAATTTGTATGAATTTATGTAAAAAATATCTAATTTTTAATATATATATATATATATATATATATATATATATATATATTTTAATAAAATAATATATAATGTATCATATCCCAAAAGTGTCTTGTTCCGGGGGTCACCATATCCCGAATCCGATTCTCGAATCCCCGTATCCCCATATCAGGTGACTTAGCTTTGTACGAACAAATGTATGCAAGTTGCATCCACCACTTTTCTTGCATTAGCATCAAGGTTGCCTATGCATTCCACCTTTCTTGCCAACCTAACCATTCGCATCAAGGTTATCTTCTTCTTGTTTCTAATGTTTAGTAATATTTCCTTCAATACTAGCATCATTCACTAACAATCCCCATCTCTAGTTCAACATTTTTGTTGTATTTTGTTTTTTTTTATTCATGTTTGTTATTCACGTTTTGTCTTCCAACGTTCTTCACATTTATGTTCCATGTTCCCAGGTTGCTTCTTAGCATCTTCATTGTCAAGGTTCTCAATGTCAACTACAACTAAAATCTATATCTTTCTAATTTTTGTAGCATTCGTATTAGCTCCTTTCCTCGCATTCACGTTGTGTCTTTACATTCCTTCAGATTTTCTGCATTGTCCTCAATGTACAATGTTCTTCCCTTCATCTCCTTTCTAGCACTTATAATATGTTCAAACCTTCTACAAAACCCCAACCTTTCAGTTAGCAAAACCCTTTGCAAAGGAAGAAAATGATACCAACACCTAAGTGACCAAAGGGATGGAAGGAACTTCCAAGGTCTAATGATGGCATAAGATTGATAGTGAGAGTTATTATTCAAAAAAAACTGAAGAATATGACATTTCCCCTGATCAAGTTTTTAAGTCAATCGAGAATGTTGTTGCCAATAATTAATGTTGTTGACCTCTTCGAATATCTATCTGCTTGTAGATTTCCTCCTGCAACCTAGCTTGAATTCTTCCAAAATTATCAATGTGTTATTCAGAATTCTAGTGACCACGACAAATTGCAACAACATTCTCCACCATACATCATTTTCTTTTCATGGTTTCCAATGAACATCCACACATTCAACCAACACGTGACGTCTTTTTCCTCCTCTATTAGGCACATGATCATGGTGCTCTTCAAATTCTTCCTCTTCACCAATAACACAGAACTTATTTTGAAGGTATGTTGTGAGAAATTCAAAATAAAATAACAAAATATATTCACACATAAGCACAAAATTGGAGAGAATTAATCCTGTATTTGAAAATGTTGTTGGCCATAACAATGCACAAGTTACATATCCTAATGCAATTAACCTTAACATGACCTCAATGTTCACCACGTGACTCCTTTGGACTTACAACCTAAAAAGCACACAAACTAATTGCAATATATTTACACACACACAAAAGTCATCGAGAAATTGTGGAATCAGTTCCTGACAAGTCCCACTGAGTTACCAATTGCTCATGCTGCTGGCAGTTGACAACCCCATCCCCCAAACCAACAATCCAGAAACTTGGGAAAACAGTGGAATCCCACCAGTGCTTTTTGAAATATATTTGTGTGTATGTGTGTAGAGATGTATGTTTGTATGTACACAGACACATGTAACTAGATTGATAGATAGCTAGATAGATAATTAGCCATACTAAAATGATGTAATGGATATCAATGTTGGGAAAACCAGGTAGACAATAACTTCAGTGAAAATTTGGCAATATGCAAAAAATTGCTAAATCTCAATGATTCTGTGAAAAATCGCTTATTTTGAAATCATCAATTAAACAACAATCCTGGTGGCATAGATGGATATTTCTTTCTACAATGATCCTGGCACATGCCAATGTTGAATGGATCCTTCAAGCACATGCCAATGTTTACTTGCACTCTATGCACGGTTTCTACAAGCCTTAGCAGTGCTAATAATTTGTCTATATCTTAGACTATAGCACCGCCAACCAAAATGTTGCTGCAAAAGTTCAGCCATTATACAGACCTTACAAAATTACAGAAAGTCACATGATACATACAATGTGAAGCATTACTGGATTCCACAGAGTATAAAGAAGTTATGTTTCAGGAATCAGAATACTGTATTTGGAACAAAATTCACAAACTCGAAACAATCAAAGCTAATTGGGTTCCAAGGATTGTATTTGTATGTTTATGAACTATCGAAAGATGGGAGTTAAGTTTATGTAAAGCATATCTAAATTCCACAGAAAACTAAAAAAATGCTAAGATTTGTGAACTTGGCCAGAGAACAGAGTTAGTCTCTTAAAATCTAAAGGGAGGTTGCGTGTCCTTATAATAATGGATAGAGATATAACAAAGGCATGTATCAAGTATGAGAAAACGCAGACTACAATTTGTTATTAATCTAATGATGTGGGTAACAAGCATATATTAAATAAATTCTACAACCTAACCAAAACGTATTACAGCAATTTGGGAAAAATGGGTACAGCACAAGAAGCCGTGAATATAAAAATGCAGGCAGTTTCATTCTCATGCACAAGACAGAATAACTGCTCAAATTGCTACATTAGACGTTAAGAATCCTGATTTCCTGCAATGGATAACAACCCTCAAGGTACAGCTGCTCCGAGTTTCCAACTCTTGGCTAGTAAATGGATGCCATGAGGTATTATAGAAGTATCTTCTGCAATTTTATCAGAAAAACTCGACACGCCTAAAATAGTAAGGATTTTTTAATTTTGTGCTGGGGAAGCTCAGAGATCAAAGCTTCAAACACAAGTTCATGCTGATTAAGCAACCACCTTCTCACTGTGGCTAAGGAGATCCGAACCTGCTTCTTATGAACAGTTTACATCACAGTTCATCGGCTTTTCCGCGCATGGCGATCCAGGTGACCCGGGGAGCAATCAGCCTTGGAAACTCAAATTTCCGTCAAAAGGCATTCAATAATTACCTTTCAAATGACAAGAATGTTTACTACCTCTGCACATAAGTGGCGACGTGGGTGTCGGGAGCATAACCTTAAAATTGTAAAGGTGAGATATACTGCTATTAATATCGCAAACAACGGCCTGCCCAGCAACCCCACTTTTGCATTGCCTGTTTGAGGCAAATTATTGAACCCTGTGTTTAGGGAACCACATTTAAGATGCAAACGACTGCAACCATAATATCAGTTACACCAAGCCCCCAAAATTTCTGGAGCCATTGGAATTAAGCTCCTGACTGCCAATCGCAATTACCACCATCTAAACCCTAGATCGATTCTGCCTTATATTGAAATACATAAATAACAGCTAGTCAATTCGCAATTACCACCGTCTAAACCCTAGATCGATTCTGCTTCATATTAAAAATGCATACATAACCACTAAATCAATTGAACCTTGCGACAAATCTGGCATCCTAAATATTAAAATGCAATGAATTATAATGTTTCTCGTTCAAAAATCTTGAGATACATTTGAATTTGAAAGAAAAAAATCAAGCGCCGACTGAAAATGAACTGCAGAGCAAAATAAAAGGATACTGAAATACGTAGGGGCCAGATTCAATTGACATTCTAGAAGGTTCGCTCTGGCCCTGCGATAATTTCTTGAACAACGATTTCGCCTGCTGCTTATAAAACTCCACATCTCTCTGCTCGCGCCCGTCGTCCAATCCTTCTGCCAGAGGAAGCCCGTCAGTGACCCGGGCTATCATTGTTAGCTTCACCATTATTCCCTACGAAATCCTGAATTGAGCTCCGGCTTCGTTCGGTGATTCGAATCTAAGACCACTCCAGATTTCAATAAATTTGAATAGAAAAGCCTCTACCGTTTTAGGTTCATCCAGATTCGGCACCTTGAACGACAAGATTCACCGATTCTTCGCTTAATGCTTCAAAATATGTACAGTGGTAAAGCTGGAAAGGTCAAAGTAGACCACCTTAAAGCCAGATTTCGACATCAGAGCATGTGAGATAATTAAAATACAAGATGTGAATTTGTTATTTATATTTTCACATTAAAGTATTTAATTAATTTCTGTAAATTGGATTTAATTAATTTGTAAATGGGATTACTTGCAAAGAATATTATTGTTTTTTTAAAGTTTGAGTCTGTATTTTTACAAAGATTTTACCGGTTTAAATGCATAGGTTAAAGTATGTAGGTTTTTAAGTTTTGTATTGTGAAATATCAATAATATATATTTAACATTTTGTAAAATATTTAAGATTAAAAACAATTTTAACATAGTAATGATTTATGATTTAACAAGAGTGAAGACTTCATAAGTATGGGAGTCTACCTTGAACCTTGAAGTATGGGATTTGAAACTGAGTGGAGGGGATAACAACCTATTATGTGAAGCACTCGATCATCTCACAAGGAGACATATGTCTTTATAAACTTTAGCAATCAAATCATTGCACAAATGTGAGTCTCGTGTCCCAAACAAAAGAATATATTTATCCTTGTTTAAAGATGGAATGCTTGCCGCATACACCAATTGGGTGTTTAGCTTAGTGGTGGCCTTAAAATTGAATGATCGTTGTTATTATATTGTTGTCTGCTTTAAGCCTTGAAGAATATCTTACATGTGTTTAAGGGTGGCATATTGATTATATAGAAAACAAAAAAGAGTATATAATAAAACCTTACACAAAGGTGGGTCTGTTGTCCCAAACAAAATAATATATTATCCTTGTTTAAGGGTGTAGTGCTTGTCTTGTACCGATTTGGTGTCTAGCTTGGCTATGCTTTTAAAATTGGGTGATTATTAATATTATGTTTTTTTCTTACTTGGAGCCTTGAAGAATATCTTATCCTTATTTAAGGTGAAGTGCTTGATTATATTGGTAGAAAAAAGTATCTAATTAAACCTTATCACTACATGGAGGAGGATCCCTTGTCCCACAAACAAAGAGGTGTCATACATCAATTTAGTGTCTAATTTGGCCCTGACCTTGAAATTGGATTATTATTATTATGTTGTTGTTGTTGTTGTTTTCGTTGTCATCGTCTTGCTTTAGGACTTGAATAAAAAAAAATTAAAAATTAAAAAATAAATTAAAAATTAAAAATAAAATTAAAAATAAAAATCTAATCAAATCAGGTCCTTTGTCCCACAAACAAGGGGTTCTTATACACCAATTTGGTGTCTAGCTTAGCCATGACCTTAAAATTTGATTATTATTATTGTTGTTATGTTGTTATACTTTAAGCTTTGAAAGATATATTATCCTTATTTAAGGGTGGAGTGCTTATATCTGTGTGTGAGTGTGTGTGTGAGAGAAAGAGAGAGTGTGTGTGTGTGTGTGTGTGTTGGACACCTAATTCTCTAAGGGTGTAGAAGGTGAATACACATAGGAAGTCCAAGAGACCTTGGAAGATGAATCCAAGGGTCACAATAATGTATTATAAATGTACATCATGTGAATAATATGGGAACACGTGATTATCTTTCTCATATATTTCTCTCCATTCCATGTGTGTGTTTGACATGGTATTAGAGTGTAGGTCTGTGAGAAATTCCATGTCAGTTGAAAGCTTTGTGGTTGCCAATAATATATGTCTTTCTAACTGTCTCATCGACTGGGGTGTGTTCTACCCATTTCTGTGGTAGTCTTAGTCACCGGGTTCAGCGAACCTGAAAAAAAATAATTCGAAATTCGTCGAATTTAATCGGCAGCCGAACAAGTTCGATTTTGTTCGGCGAACACAAAGCGAACATCATGCCGAACATCATTTCGAACACGAACATGAAAAAAATTCGATTAAATTCGTTTTTTTTATATATTAATTTCGTCAAAAATTCGATGGTGTTTGTTTAGGTTTGGCATTTGCTAATAGGTTTGTCGCATTGCTAAGCTCCTCCTGCTCACGAAAAACTTACTCTCGGCCATCGACGCCACTGCGCACAGGTGACAGGCTACAGCTCCACAAGCTCACACTGTTTGTGTCCACAGCGCACAACGACTTAGCTCCATGGGCCACAGGCTCACAGCCTCACACTGCCGGCTCGGGCTCACATGTACACAGTCGTCGGTAAGTTCACTCGGCCCTCAAATTTAACTATTGCAAAGGTTGCAAGTATGTGAAAAAGTGCAGATAAGACAAATTTCTACTTATCATTTGTTAGAGCAACTCTTCAGAATTTCAGGTCTGTAGAAATGGCCTCTGAAATCCCACAAAGGTATCGTTCAACCTCAGAGAATGCCTCGATCTGAACTGTATTATATTGATCCACAATCTGATTAGAAGAGATATCTGAGTGACCTAAAGCCACATAACTTCAGGGATGGAATCCGACTTGTCTCAAAATGACAGCGCACTCATTTTCCAGATCTATCCTTTACTTGGCTTCCGAATTTCCCAGAAACTCTTCTCAAATTAGCCTCAGGGTTACTGTAATGCCTCATAAAAATATTAATAACACGAGCTTTAATCTGTCCTTTAGTTGGCCTCAAGAGGGGTTCATTCTTGTTTGAATTAAGTTCAGGAACCCCTCGGGTTGTTGCAGGAAGACTCTTGCTGGTCTATTGCAGATTAATCTTGGTCTTAGGATGCCATTAGTGGGATCATCTTATTTATGTGCATCATATTTATCTTTCAACATGCTTACTGTAATGCCTCATAAAAATATTAATAACACAAGCTTTTTTATGTCCTTTAGTTGGCCTCAAGAGGAGTTCATTCTTGTTTGAATTAAGTTCAGGAACCCCTCGGGTTGTTGCAGGAAGACTCTTGCTGGTCTATTGCAGATTAATCTTGGTCTTAGGATGCCATTAGTGAGATCATCTTATTTATGTGCATCATATTTATCTTTCAACATGCTTAAAATTGTTATATATATATATATATATATATATATATATATATATATATATATTTCAAATTTCTATATATCGAATTTTATGCCGAACTTTATCGGAAAAAATTTTGGTGCTGAACTTTATTCGAATTTCAACGTCGCAACACGAACCTGGTGACTTAGGTGGTAGTATATCAAGACTCGTTTCTTATTCTAGTGATGTCCAAACTTGTCTCCTATTATGGCGTTTTCAATATTTGTTTCTTATTCTAGCGTTGTTCGGATTTGTCTCCTATTCTAGCGAGCATTACTTAAGCCTAGACCTATACCACCACATTTTTCACTCCATAAAGGAATGTAACAAAAATTGGTCTCACCTTCTCCTCTCATTGTTTTTGGTCATCAGACCTCCGCTGTTAAAACGCTCACACAACAATTTGCTCCCCTCATAAATTTCATTGTATGTCTTTACAATTCATAAATCTCAGCGCTCCTCCTCACCGACAGGTTGCGCCACTCTTTGACAGTGTTCAATCAACACCTCTGAAATACATTGCAATCCCTCTCTCGGGTTAATGATTTCAGGGAGAGGGTGCAAATTCCTGCAAGCTCTAGCATATCTTCCTTGACCTCGGCATACAACACTAGCCTCTTGGTTCCACTGCACAGTTTATACAAAGAGTTGGCACTTCTCAGTCCCACGACTCCATTGTCAGCACCTCCTCACAGTCCCTCTCGGCATCCACCTAGTCTACTCTTATACACCCTGTGCATCACGCTTTGTCTCTCAGCACCATGACTAAACGATGCCTGTCCACCTCCCTCTAGTGTCACATACCACCATTGTCATATATATCCCTCGCTCCCACCATCTACTCAAGATGTTAATACCTCACACCACCGGTCCATCGACTCATTACCACCTTGGCCTCTCGTCCCACCAATTTCTGCTCCTATACCATAGTCGGCCCTCCACGGTGGTATCTTTATCCGCAACTCCACTTTCGGCACTCCCATATACCATTGTCTGCGTGGTGTGCATACGACTCCCACAGTCAACCTCCGCTCCAGTTCTTTCCCGACAATGTTCATCTCTTTCAGATTCACGTCCACGAGCGTTGATTTTGCCGGAGGCTAAACCTTGGGTGTAGTGTTCTTGGTGGCCTTCATAGCCGCTGCCTTCTTGGAAGGCGTTGAGGCTGCAGTATTATTATTTTATAAAGCCTCACATACATACACTGCCACAGCCTCCAAGCAGGAATGAACCTGTTGTGACTTACCTCCACGTAAGAACGAATATACTCCATTGTCGTTGCGTTCCACATCAAACCTCCCAACTTCCTCAAGTACGAGAGTTGTGAATGGCACTGAAGCTCCAACTATTTTCGGCTTTGCAATGTGGAACCGGGGTGCCTCTTGTGGTTTGTTATTGGTGATCAGGGCTTGCGTATTATAGATGGGAAACCTATAGTGGAAGAGCCCACGAAGGGGTCACCATTAATAGTTGAGAGAGCACAGTGTGGAGTGCATAAAAAACTTATTCTTTGCATGTATGTGTGAGGACTGAGCGTGGTGCCAAGGAAAATGCAGGTCAGTCATCAACGCAGAGAACAACAGTGTTGACTACGCATGGAGGAGCATTAGCGCAGTGGTGATTGTGTATGATGTAGGATGTTGTGTCATGGAATCGACTAAACTACATGAGGAGGGCAACAATGCTTGACTTGGTGGAGTGAATCCTACCTGCATTAAAGGCGTTCATGTGGATGATTCTCTGCAATAGAGAAGGAGCCCAATGAATCTTCCTTCCATCTGGAGCTTGAAATTTAGACAAAAATTTAACGATTGACTTCTCATTTGTGTTGCTTACAGGATAAGAAATGATTCCAGTCTTGCATTAAATCAGTAAACTACTTGGTCCCTAGTTTTTCAAGCATGCATAACGCACAATTTTTTTTAACCAAGGTTAATGTTATTGTAAGGCACATCTTTGAAAGGCTCACTCAGATGTGAAGAGGTGCACACAATCCAAGTTTATTATTTTCTGATTAAATTGTTGTTTAATATTCAAAATGTTAATCACCGGAGTTTGGATCCAATAACCTGAAGGCTAAAGATCCAAGTTGATATATGTATGCAGAAAGTAAAGTTGTATTGGAAATTAAAAGCATTATTTAGCCTGCCTTAAGAACTATTGCACATTGTTGTTTATTTGGTGCACTTGTTATGGCTCAAATTGACAATTTATTAGAGTTATTGAGAAATCTAATTATGTCTACTACGGAAGGCACGATGATAATCAACCAAAAAAAAAATATCTATGATATTAAAACTTGTCTGCAGTATACACAGGGGAATATTTGTTTTTTGCAGCTTGAATCTCAGCTACAACAAGAGGAGTTATAGCAGAAAAATACATCTTTCTGAACTTGTTCTTGGTCAAAATGATCCCCTATTTGACTTTGTAACAAGATCCTATCAGCATCCAGCAAGTCATCAAGTCAGTAAAGTTGAATTTGATCCATATTCGGTGCCCAATGAAGCAACAGAGTTTCATGGAGATGCAGAAGTTCAGTTTGCACTTCCTAATCCCATCATCATACCTTGGGAAGAGCTTTTCAGCAACAAGCACAAAATAGGTCTTAGATATGACAAGGAGGTGTCTTTTCATATTCTAGATTACTCAAATCCCATCTAGTTTCAGAGTGTTGTATCCATTTATGACAATTCACCTTCAATTGTTCTAGATTCTCCTCCTCTTCCATAACAACCACAACAAATTGATAAATGCCAACATTTGTGATCGAGTTGGCCATATGAAAGATCATTGTTTTGATCTTCATCCATGTGATAATTGTCATAAAACCACTCGTTCTTCACACAGATGCTTCAGAAACAAGTTTCCTACATGAACAAAGATTCATCTTGGATGGATCGCTTCTTAGCAATGGGCATCAACAACCAAGAAGATGTTTTAGTCACATGTCAGAACTTGTTCTAGAGTATTGAACAGTCTTGCAGTTGAGTTTTCACCATCATCTCACCTTGTATCTAAAAGGGGGGGAAATGATGGCCATCTACAAGCTTCAAAACCACATCAAACGAGCCTGAGCCACAACCTACCAGACCAGATTCATAGTTGTAGCCAGAGACAAAGATGCCCCTAAGCATGATGTTGGTTGGTGGTCAACCTTAAACTATATATGCGAGGTTGAGCTTCTCCCTCTTCAAAGAATTAGGAACACTTCCCCTTGTAGAAGTGTTAAATTTAGATAACCATGGTGTTTTATGCTTGATGCAATTTTACTTCAATATTTCTTAGGCCCGATACAAAATACCAATCACATAAACATGAAAGTAAAATGTTGATAGAACATAATAATAGATCAACAGAAGACAAGCCAAATATAAATCAGATTTACAATTCCTTTTGTCCAGCAAAGATATGAGATATTGTTGCATTATGGCAGTCAACAGGATGCTTCAGCCCAAAATGTATTTATCGGTTAGCGAATCCTCCAAGTGTCACACCCACAGCCCTCAAATATAGCTCATCACTAGTCAACGCTGGTCAACCCAAAGTCAACGCAAGACAACAACATAAAGTCAACGCTGTAGTTTAGGGCTTCGGTCAAACTTCTTTGATTTCCTTGATTTTAGTGCCCAATAGTACGACCTCTCAAAATCTGAATTTTGGTAGAGTTTTGAGGTCAAGCGACCAAGGGTTGACCACGGTCAACGCTGTAGAAAAAATCCCTAAATAAATCTGCATAAAAAAACAGCTCAGCTCCACGCATGTGAGGGGAAAAAGGCCTCCAAAGGCTATCGAACAAATTAGATCACAATGAGAGAATGTGTGATGAGTTGATGAGAAAATGACCTCCAAGTATCTCCAATTCATATCCATCAGTTAGGGTGTGTGACACATCTATTAGGCATGTGAGCCTACATTACAAATCTGGCTGACCTTGCACATGTGGAAAATAAATTCAAAATAAATGTTATGCTCATCCAAACAAGATGATCTTTAGATCAAATTTTCACCTCTCTGAAAGAGGAATCCAACAAAAATATGACCATTGTCATATGAGCAGTGTAACATGGAGTTTGGACCTATTTGCCCAAAATTAACAAGAATACTCCAGCTTCTTTCCAGTTTTAGAGGAGTTCTAGGAAATGCATCAAGCATTCCAAAGTTGGTGGTCATCCTTAAACCATCGCAGGCTGAGACCTCCCTTTTAAGATTGAAGTTCTCCCTTTTTATGCAGGTTGCAGACCTCCCTTTTCTAGGTTGAAGGTATCCCTCTTCAAAACATTAGGATCACTTCCTCTAGCAGAAGACCGCAGCTTCTTGCCAGATGTGGAAGAATTCTAGGAACTACACTAAGCATTCTAGTGTTGGTGGTCATCCTTAAACCACCTCCTTATACCTACATCTCAAAAAGCACATCCAGCCTAGTGCTTCCATTTTGTATTACAACTCTCTTCTTGGACTCATACATACCCCTTCGGATTAAGTGGGGTAATGTTGGACACTTAATCCTCTAAGGGTTGGTGTAGAAGGCAAATAGACATAGGAAGTCCAAGATACCTTAGAAGATGAATCCAAGGGTCACAATAATGTATTATAAATGTACATCATGTGAATAATATGGGAACACATAATTATATTTCTCATCTATTTTTGTCCATTCCATGTGTGTGTTTGACTATATATAAGAGTATCTAAATCTTAAGTTAAATGAAATTAGGTCATGTGAAATAATTAAGATACAAAATGCACCATATTTATTAATATTATTTTTTCATTTAATCGCTTTGTAAATTGGATTTATTTTGGTTGGTTAGAGAGAACTATGTTATTTTTCTCAGTGAGCCTCAATTTCGATAAATATTATGTTGTCTTGTTTTAAGTCTTGAAGAATATATGATCTTTATTTAGGGGTAGAGTGTTTAATTCTATACATAACTGGAAAAAAAAGGAGTGTTTGATTATATAGATATGGAAAAGAGAGAGAGAGAGTGAGAGAGAGATAGAGAGAGAAAAGAGTATCTCCTCAAATCTTAAGTTTTGATTAAATGAGATGAGTGCATGTGAAATAATTAAAATGTATTGTATTTATTAATATTATTTTTCTCATTTACTTGAGTAAACAAATATTTAATTAGCTTTTTATATTGAAGGAAATTAAATATTAATGAAATGTAATTTCCTATATTCATAAAATATAACAAAATTGTAAAATAGTCAAATCCTGCAAGCGTGATTGGTTTTTAAGGGTACATTCTAAAAGGCGACCTAGGTTCAAAACTCCTCGTAGTCAGGAGAAGACAACATAGGCTCAGGCCATGAGTGCAACCCCTGGGTGATTTTAACAATTTAGATGCCCTAAGTAATTGTTTCTTAGACCATACGCTAGTACCACAAGCCACAAACATGTTAGCAAAAAAGATCTAAAATAAAGGTGAATTAATCAAAATATAAGTTTAATCACAAGCACAGAGTTTTACATTTTGATATAGCCATCATGCATCAACCTCTTAATAGTGTTGGACCTGCCAATATTCAAAGGGGTCCCCCAATATGCAGTCCCAATTAGACCTCACACCGTTTGTGATAGGAGCCCCATTCGGAAGACAAACCAGTTGTCGTTTTCTTAAAGGTTTTCCTTGGCTTTAGCTATCAACAAGAGAGAGGATCACATATGTGCCTTCGAAAAGCAAGTAGGTGTACCTGGTGAATGTTTGGTTGTAGGTGTGTCAAGGTTCTTCTACTATAGAGGGAAAGGAAAGTGAGCCTCTAAGAGAGAGGTAATAGTACCACCCTAGCAGAGACACACACAAATAGGAAATATTTGTCTAACATCCAATGGAATAGTCCACAAAGACGTGACAGTTGTTGTAACCATTACAACACATTCTCAATATGATAAGCATTAAAATAACCGAAATAGTTTAGCTACTTTAGTACAAGTGAAAGCTAACATGAATCATAAACATTCACAGAACAACCTTAAAATTATTCATAATCCATGCATGAAGAACGTGTTAGCCATCAGGCTTCAATATTAAGTAAAAGTCCCAAGACGCATGTATACAATGAACACCACTAGCTCTAACAGTGGAGCGTTGGAGCCATTACTTGCTCCCCAAAAGAACTAACTTGTCTCTCTGATGCCTTACGGGAGAAGCCAAGGTGAAAAGTCTCGTGCTTGTACAATGAGGGTGTATATATAACAAATGGGGTGATCCTTCACTTCCCTCGTGACTCTTTGACTACCCTCATAACTATTTGACTTCCCTATGACTTTTCGACTTTTACATGACTCTTTACATTTTGTACATGTCCTTTGTACTTCCACTTTAAAATACATTTCGAATAAGAATTAACAATAATCCACAAAATGATGTGGAATATGATGACTCATGACATGACATAACATGACACTGCTGACAAGGACTGCATGATGACACGGCAATGCCAAGCCATTCTTTGTTGTTGCTTGGTTTGTGTCTTCTTAACAATGATCTCTTTTCCATCTCCATATGGCTTAGAGGTGAGGAGTCTTCATTATTATCAGGTCTTGATTTGTGGTGGCAAATTGATGTCCCTTTACTTTCTCTTGATTTATCAACTTGTATCTTCACCTACAGAGGTGTCTTCTAGCATGATCTCCTTATTCATCATCATATCATAGCATTTTAGAGTACCTGCATTTGCAATTCACTCATGACAAGATGACATCAATCAAATAAACCCCTAGTCTAAGATGTTGCATGATGATCCACTAGTTGATCTGAAATTAGTTGTAAGACTAAGATAGAGGCTCAGGTACTACGCAATTGTGCAGCTCAAGCAGTCAAGGCTCAGGACAGAGCCTTGAGACTTAGCAATGTGCAATTTAGGCTAATATGGGCTTGAAGATTGCATAGTTCAGGAGTTCAAGGAGCTAGGTTGAGGGCTTAAGCACTGAGTTTTCCCACTGTGCAGTGCTACAAGGATATGGAGGCCAGGTGATTGCATAGTTCGAGAGACAAAGGTTGAGGCTTGAGGTATGAGACTGCGCAATGTGTAGTTCAGGGTTGACTGGAGAGGTAGATTACATAATTTTGGAGCTTAGGGGGTTGGGCTTGAGCACTGAAATTGTGCAATGTGCAGTTTTGGGAGGCAGGAATTGCGCATTTCATAGTTTCAAAAATCAAGGCCACTACTTGAGGGCTGAGACTGCACAATGCATAGTTTAGGCTGGCTAAAAGAGGTTGAGTGGCCCAGCCAGGGAGTTTTCCCAATTTGACGAAGTGTGGGATTAGTGAAAGAAATATGGGCAAAGGCATGACTCTGGACATGATCACACACTTAGATTATTTGATGACACAACATGGAACACTCAGAAACATGAACAACATCCTCTCCTCAATGCAACAACTTACTCCAAGTGTGACACCAAAGATACACTTTGCGACAACCATGACGACACTTGTGCGAAAATGCTTAAAACTTTAGAAATGAGTGCGACACATGTTTACATGGTAAGACCAACTAATTTAGACAAAGATTACCCCTTAAAACCACCAAAACTAGATTTTGTGCATTATGCAACATTCCACATGCTGAAAGACGAAACTTTGATTTTCTTGCAAATGGGATAAGGAAACTTAGAGAAAACACATGAAATAACTTGTAATGTTTGCAACGACAACATGCAAAGTCAAAGTAGGTTCCGAAATTTAGATGTAGGCCAAAATTTTGGAGGGTGTTGTAGCAACAACAACACTTGGCGACACACTCGTAGAATTCCAACTTCTCAGCCTTGGTTGACTCTTTTGTGCAAGGTCTAGTTCTTCCGGAATATTGATTCATCGTTTGTACCACTTTCATTTCCCCATTTACCTTGTGCACAAACTTAGTCCCTTTTTTCCTTTATCAATCAAACACAAACATAAAACCAACCATACCGCAATGTTTAAAATCAATAAAGGGTAGTATAGTTCACAAGATTTAAATTTTTAGAGTATATTTTTTCATCTTTGGTGTTGCTCCACTGCTAGCAGGCCTGGACAATACCCCGACGGAATCACTTCAGGAATACAAACATTACCCATTTCTAGCGAGTCTAGATAGTACCCCAACGGAGTTGTTTGTTTCACCTTCCTGTGCAGGAAGCCTTTCTCTTCTTTTGCCTTTATTTCTATATTTTATAGAGGAATGTGCATAGGCACTTATTAATTTCATGGGAGGAAGAGGGATCCCAACTTATTGAGAGAACAAGAGGTTATTCCTTCATAAAAGCATATAGAACCTCTTATTTATGTTTGCTCTGTTAGATTTTTCTCCTTTTCCTTCCATACTTGTTTGGATACAGGCAGGAAACACCGAAACATAGAGTATCGAATGAAGTCATAAGGATTCTATAATGGACACAGAGATCATGATTCAACACAAAGATGCCCTTATAAAAGAGTCATATTTTCCATCAGAACATCATTAACCAAAATAGGGAAGAAGGATTGATAATTCAAATGTTGCAGTGTCATAAGGCTCTTTTCAAATTCAACCACATGCAATGAAGCCAGAAAACATGTCCACACACAATGCTTATTTACATGAACAACATACAACCAAACAAACAAATAACAAAAGAGACTATGTACAAGGGCAGGGCACGACCCTAGAACATCATTGAAAATATTGTTTTAAATCTTAGCCATTAACAGGAAGATAGTCAATCTTCTCATCTAAATATTGGAGACTATATGTGTGTTGACCAAGCTTCTCGTACACTGTGAACAATATGATCCACGAGGATTGGAACTTAGTATGTTTGCCTTTGTCTTCGTGGGATTTGTATCACTTCAATACTAGGTCACTGACACTAAATTCATTTTTCCATGCATACTTCTTGTCAAACCACCTCTTGATACAAATTTGGTGAAGCCAAATTTCTCTTTAGCTTTCTTTATTTCTTCATACAGCTTGCAGATGGTGTCTATAATCCTTTGAACCTATAAGCATGGCTTTCCCTGGGATTCTCGTGAAAGTTGAAGGGAAGGCAGATAGATGTTCAGAGGCAGGAAGAATTATTTTCCATGCGCCAAGAATTAGCGAGACGTATTCAAACAAGGTTTAGCTGTGACTTGGTCATCGCACAGGGCATTCACCAAAGTAGAGTGTCAGTTCCTCTGTTTAGAGAAAACGATCTTCTTGATAATGTGGATAAGGTTCTTATTAGTGGATTCAACGAGACCATTTCCCTATGGATAGTAATTAGATGAATTTTTCAATATAATACCATTTTCCAATGCAAAATCATATAATATTAATGATGAAAAGTATGTTTCATTGTCAAACACAAGTGTGTTAATTTTTCAAAGGGCTATATTGTTTTTTTCTTTGATAATTGCATTTCTTCATAAAAATATTAAGTTCACCCCTTAACATCATGACACTATTCAGATTTACATTATTATTCATCAACATGTACAACTATGTAGAAAGAAAAATATCATCATCATCAATGCAGTAGAACATAAAGAAACAATAGAAGAAAAACATGCACATATAGAGAAACCAGGATTGGTAAGATTCCAGGGAAACAACCACTATGGGGAAAACCCTTGCAAATTCTTCTTCTTATAGACTCTCATCAAATGATTCTGCAAAAGAGAGTACAATTATCCATATCTTCACAACAACTAGAACATCAATGAAATGAACTTAAACATGCTTGTATTAAGAACCCTGATTCTAAGGATTGTAATGTACTATCACTATTTGTAGCCTAATGTTGAACATTGTTGTCACTGAGAAAAATATTTGGAGTACTGAAGTTTTATCTTTTAGTCCTGGACGCATGGAGGAGGAGTTGTGCGAGCAACTATGGTAGTCCTAGATTCTCCCTGGTGAACTGTATGCGTGCGTCCTTGGGACAAATAAAATTAGATCTGCCTCTAACCCCTAGACACACCCTTTAGGCTATTGTGTGAGCATCTGAGGCTTCTCAAATGCACCCTTGACCACTATGTGCATGTGTCCGAGCATCAGACTGCCTGATATGCTTCAGAATCCATAAAGACTCCCTTTATGCTACTGTACGAGTGTCTGAGGATTCCCAGATGCACTCTTGACCACTCTGTGCATGCGTCTGGGGCCGAGAATGCTTATTTACGAGCCAACACTTGAGAAACAAAAACCCTATATTCGTGTGAGCTTCAACCTTGCAGTTTCAGACCCTTGTGCGAACTTTCTCTGCCAAACCTGTGTGAACGAAGATAATAGAAGAGAAGAGAAGATGGATTGATCAAAACGTGTTAAAATGAGCTTGAGGTCTCTTCTATTTATAGGCTTCCATGAGGGTCCACTTTATGTTGAGGATGACTTCTTCAATTGTACATATGCATAGGACCGACCTGATCCAATATACATGAGTGGGAACATAAATTCAAAGACGAACTTCTGCTTGTCCAAATGAGGTGATATTTAGGTTGATTTTGGTCTTCTCAAAAAGACAAATCTATTGCAATTATTATCTTCATCATATGAGCTTTCCAAAGTGGAATTTAACTGCAGTTGCATAATTTTAACAAAGTGAAATCGGAACACCAAAATTGGAAATGATATTTTGTTTGAGGGAGTTGATGACTTCCTGATCGTTCACTTGCTTGAGTGGAACCACTTTTTTCCATTGTGTAAAGTAATATGTGGCGGTATGAATATAGTAGTGTTGCTTCGATGAGTGCGAAAAAATCTCGTCGATGAAATTCATACCCCATTGTTGAAATGGTTCTTCCATAGTGATAGGTCGCAACATGGTGACTGACTTCTTTCCTCAGTCGGCACACTTCTGATAGACTGAGCACTTGTAGGCATATGCGTGAGCATCTTTGAATAATGTGGGAAAATAAAAACCTGCCTGCATGACTTTGTGCGTTGTAGTGTCACTCACGAAGTGTCCTCCGACTGGTCCATCATGGAGATCACGCAATGCTCTTTCTGAATCATGTGATTTCAATCATTTGAGCAATACTCCATTATGGTGTTTTCTAAAAAGCACCGTCTTCACCAACTGGTAAGATAATTCTTTCAAGGACCACCCTCTTATATCGTGTAGATAAATGAGAGGGAAAAGTACCATGCTCAAGATATTGGTGCACATATGTGTACCAAGATTTTGAGATATTAGTGGGGGTAGCTCGCTCAACATTGTACATCTTGATCTCTTGCTCCCATCCAGATGGATCCTTTTTTGGTGTATCCAATGCTTCTGTTGCTAGCTGACATAGACAATGGCCCTTAATAGTGTGAACTGGTTTGAATTCTAGATCATGCTCTTGTAAACCAGTCATCCAGATTTCTCTTCTCTCATCTAGCTCTTGTAGGACAAACAACAATCTGACTGTTAGGTGTGGCATGCAGATAATGTAATGATTCTTCAAAATATAGGGTCAGAAGTGCTTCACACCTTGTATATTGCATAAGCATGTTTATCAGTGGTGGGATATTTGAATTCAGGTCCTTGTAGGATAATATTCATAATACATATAGGTCGCTCATTATTCTTATCATCTTTCTGCGTAAGCACGACAACAAGATAAGTATCAAAAGAAAAGGTGTAAAGCAGGAAACCCTTGTTGAAATCTGGGCTATACAAGGCTAGTGCTTCTTATATGATTGCTTTCTTAATACGAAAAATGGATATTTTTCTCTTTTTTCCCACTTGTATATTGCATCCTTCCTTACCATTTCTTGCATGGGTTTCACTATTTGTTTATAATCGGAGATGAACTTGCGGAGAAAGTTTATCTTCTCTAGGAAGGATTGCATGGATTTATTGATCATTGGGAATGGAATCAGTGTCATAACCTTGACCCTTTCAAGGTATAATTTAATCCCACTCTTTGCTATGATATGACCCAATAGATTTCCCTCGAACACTGCAAAAAATCTCTTCTTGGGATTAAGAGATATCTCGTACATCACTCAAAGATTTGCTTCAGGTAGTGTAGGTGGTAGGATCTCTTCTTTGAAAACACCATGGCATTGTCAAGATACACTACCATGCTCTGACTGATCATACCGAAAAATTTGATCTCCATCGCACGTTAGAAGGTTGCACCGACATTAGCCAACCCAAAAGTCATTCTCTTAAAAGCAAACGTGCCCCAATTCATTCGAAATATGGTTTTAAGTCTGTCAGGCTTTGAGACCATAACCTGGTTGTAGCCAAAGAATCCATCAAGCAGAGAAAACATTTCTAACCTCGATATTATCTCTAATATCTACTCCATTAACAACACAAGATAATTTTCTTTGTCCAAGGCATTGTTGAGATTTTAAAAATCTACACACAAACGTATTTACCCAGAATTCTTCCTCACTAAGACTGGATTAGAAACCCATGTTGAATGTCACACTTTGTAAATGATTGGAGCATCCAAAAACTTCCTTAACTCATTCTGAATCAAGGGCTCAAGCGTCGGATATACCTTCCACAGCTTCTGCTGAAAAGGCTTGGCCTCTTCTTTTTTTGGAATAACATGCTGGATTATTCACGTGTCATAAGTTTTGAGCTCATTATACATCCACACGAAAACATCTCCGTATTTATTGAATAGGAAGATAAAGGCTTTCCACTCTTGAGGTGTGCAACAAGTACCAATATTAAACTTCAAATCTTTCTCTGTTCCGAGATTGATCTACTCATGCAACAATGTTGAGCTGTGAGTTTTGATGTTGACTGGTCCTCTTATGCAAGTGATACAACTTCTATAATCATACCATGCCCTTTGGCATAGGGTTCTCTTTGCTTGCTCGAGTTGCATCTTGCAACGCTTTGTCGTGCTCGTCTTTGTCAACAACTGCATCTTTGGACACATCATCGTTTTCCATGAAATACAGTATATGTTGGTCATCATTGAAAATGCGTAAATTAGTAATATTGTCAAGGATGGATGACTTATAAATAATTTCGATAGGAAATCCGTCCCTAAGCAGTGACAACCTAGCAGCAACATTTGCTAATGCATTTGCAACTGCGTTACACATTCTAGGAACCGATACAATATTGAAAGCTTGGAATTGAGAAATAAAATTCCATACCTCTTGTTGATAACTTTTCAAATTAGTGACACACAATGTATAACATTTCATACCTATCATACGATAATCTTAGAGTCACCTATTGCTTTAAGATCCCCAACTTTGAGGTCAATGGCCTTGTGTAAGCCCAAAATGAGTGCTTCATATTATGTGGAGTTATTAGTGCATTAAAATTCCAAGTAGCAAGAGATCAGGTGTTTCCTCCATTGCAGGTCTACTAAAACAAAATCGGCTCTAGAGCCCTCTTGTGCCTTGGAACCGTCAAAATACAAAATCCAAACATAAAAAATACAAGAGTTATGCCCTACACTAGTACTACTATCTACTGTACATACATAATTTTCGCTAGTTGGGCTAGGAAGGAGTTCCAACTACATGTTTGGTGGAATTGGGGAAGGTTGAGCAAGGTAGCACCCAAGGTGAGTCTCTAAAAAGAAATTTCCAAAAATCAGATCTACAAAGGCAACATGCTCATTTTTCCCCTAAAAGGGTGTGACAATATGTTTCATGTAAGGTTCTGATTTGACCTAGATTTTGATATTCCTGACCTTATAAGAAAGCTATAAATGCAACCAATCGGTAGCAAAATACTCTTATAATTTTCTAGACTAGTCCCTGCTTAACAATACATCATAGGCTTCCAGGATGTCCACAATTACTATGTTTAGGCACTAGTGAACTCAACTATCAAATGATAGGTGGATAAGAACATTTTTTAGTTCACCAATAGCTTGGACAAGAAACTTGTCTAGTTGACTGATCTATGCATCAGTCTTATCCCATTTAGCATTGATTTTCTTGCTATAGATAATGGAATTACGTTTACAAATGCACCATAACCAACTAAGGAATTATGAAAATTATAATTAAAATTTTTGAAAGTCAATAGAAATGGAGGGAAGAGTGTGTTAGCTTCTAATGTTCATGCATTAAAAACTGACTCTAGGAGACCAAAAGACTTACTAGATCCCTTCTATGAAGAATAATTATCACCTTATGAAGGTTGGTCAAGAGCTCGGACTAGCAGTTCCCTCTGGCTTGCGATCCTTGTAAGTTCAAAGATTGAACTATTTTTGCAAGCTTTCTTCATGTCTTTGACTGTATTATAATCCAGCACAATAGGCATTGCCGAAGTGTCTGGAGGAGTGACCTTATTTGACACTTCTAGAATGGTAGTCTTGTTTATACTACTAGTGGAAGTGTTCTTTGCAGTGGCAACATTTCCAGACTTATCCTTAGTGTTCTGAGATGAGTTGATAGGCGGTGTGATTTTCCGTAAAAAGTGTTCTTTCAATTTATGCCTCGTCAGATCTTGTTAAAAAACTGGCCCTGTAATATCCCCAAATGGATATTTTGATTAAATTTGCATAAATTCACTTAAAACCCAAATTTGTCATAAAATCAACATGCATTTAACAAAATATTGCCATGTAAAATAAACATACAAGTACATACAAATTCATAACACCATAATGTAGGAAATAACTCAGCTTTATTATTATATAGCGGGGTTACATGCTGAAAGGAGAGATAGATGAGATAACTAAAATATAAATGGCCTCAATAAAATCTGTTGCACTGCGATGGCCTGCAAAACTGAACTGCTTCACTCTCCCTTCGGAAACAACTACTACTGAATCCACTGAATCACACATTGAAGATCTGAATGATCCTCACTCCAATATCTCTGAGGCTCTCCGAAACTTATGAATGAAGTCTCCTCGAAGAGAGTTTGGTTTCCATCCAACACTCACAAATCACCCAGGGGTTTTCGTCCTGGGGCTACCAATAGAGTAGAGAACAAAGTTCTCAAACCTCCCATACAAGAAAGTGATCTAATCCAAGATATATCCAAATGACCTTCGCTTCTCCTATTATAGATCTGATGGATAGATATCCAATTGTCTAGAAGCATCTTATTTTATTATTTTATTATTATTCTAGAAGATCCACCATTGACTCTATCAAAGTGACTTTAACTTAATTACATTTCACTTAAGTCACTTTTGGCCCCTTTTCCTCTAAATATTAATTTTCCTTTAATTAAATTACTAATTAAAGTAATTTTTAATTAAGGAAAATAGTATATCACCCATGGTACTATTTATGGCCACTCTAAGTCACTTCTCAGCATCCCATTCTGAAGATACCCTCATTCTGATTCCAACGAGCTATTACACTAAGGTTTTCTATCATGTATTCCTCTCGGAATGCCACCTTGAGCGTAATTAATTGAGTTAAGCCCAAAAATAACTCATTTTTCTGAAAGTTGTCGGAATGCACCGGAATGAAAGGAAAATTGTGCATATGATGGAATATATCAAGTGAATGTCATCGGTCCTCATAGAAACTCCTCAAAACTCCTCCAAAAAGCCCCTGGGCCCGTTGATGACACCAACCTGTATCTATGACCTGCCTGCTCCCAACTCTAGAAGTCCATCCTAACCCTGTCATAGGTGATACCAAAAAAGAGGAATATTACATGCCCTTAGTTCCTCAACTTATATCAACCATTTTTCTTTTGGGTCGAGGCCTCACTAAGTGGTGGTTCTTCGAAAATTTTATTTTTAGCTATGAATGCACAACTTAAAGCGTTCACTACGTGCCTAACACTCCCAGTCTCTTCAGTCACAATGGAGTCTTCCTTTTCTTTTGTTTGCTCAGTGTTCTCATCTAAAAGTATTATGTCAGTGATGTCCACATCTAAAGCGTTCATGTTGTGATTCCACTATGGGAATGTCTTTTCTAAATGTTACTCTTGTTGAAAAGAACAATATTGGTCCATGCCCATGCTTTCAAAATTCAACACAATGTTCGAGCTCTGTGCAGACTTTGTCAGTTTATTGTTGTTGTTGTTTATCCTTCTCAGGAGGTTGAATTTTGGGGACTTGTCGTTGACGGTGGTCTCACTTTACCTTTGTTTTAACTCTGCAAGCTCATTGGACAAAGACTTGATGGTCCAGGTCAAGATTTCAAGATCAATGGCTTCTTTATCTTTGCCCTTGCTTGAAGAGGGCTGAGACCTTTTGCTTGCCTCATTGGAATATTTAGATGATTCACCGTTAACAATGACTCCAATTGTGCACTATTCCTTTTCAACCACCATGGCTTCTTCGTAATTTTCAGCCAAAGTTATTTTCGCAGTTCTCTTTACAAATTACACGATGCTTGTTGATAAGGCAGACGTGTAGTAATCGACCGTGATGGAAGTATGCGGTGTCATATCTAGAGGAAATTGGTTCAATACCTGATTGAACCTTTGATTAAAATCCTTAACTTTTTCTTTTTCCCCCATCTTCAAACTCCCTAACTCCTTTAATATCATGGTTGTGGTTTTGTCATCAACGAACTTTTGAAGGAATAATATTTTAAACCCCCTCTAATATGAATTGAATTTACGGGAAGACTATGACACCAAGCAACTTCCCTACATTCTAAGTTACACGGAAAAAGTCTACATGCAACATCATCATAATGTACCCTGAGTGTTTTTAGATAAAAATAATAACCAAGTAAAGACCCAGGTTCAGGCACAAGGGCCAACAAGGCTCCATTGTAGTCTAGGACAACGCCGACATTTTTACCTTACCCAAGATTGAGTAAGGAGTGTCACCTGAGGCATGCCACAACCTTAGTTAAATGAGAGAGTTAGGATTTGGATATCATAAGAGAAATGATCATTCATTACTCCTTTAGAACATTGTTATCATAACCAAGCAACCATTTTGCAAGAGCTAAACGTATCATTAAATAAAAAGGATTGAAAGATACATAATAAAAAATTTAACGACCGATTATTCATATAACCATAACAATCCAGAGCACACACATGATATATGGACCACAAAAATTATATCTATATTGACTTCATCATAATACATTACATCCAAATCATGGGTGTCTTTCACATAAAACATTCGAGACTAAACAACACAAAATTACAGGATAACCACATCAGTGTAGGTTTTAACCCTATGCAGAAATTATCTACAAACGAATCTTAAAAACAAAAAATAAACAGTAGCAAGAGCATAAAACATAAAACAGATAAACACAAAGATATTCCCCTGGATCCCAAATTGGGATGACCAGCTTGATTTTTCATTATATTCCTCTTAGTGTTACAACACATATATATACATGCCGAAGCATACATAAACCTCAATCCATTAACCCTGGATTAGAACATAACCGTAGTTCCCTTGACCATATCTACAAAATACCAGGGGCTGAAAACCATCGTACCCCAAAACCATGGGCAGATCCACCCGTCGGAAAATAAGGACAAAAAAAAATTTCTGGGACGCTGCCCCGGACCCCGACAGGGGGGGCTATCATCCCCCCCGCGCGTGATTAGTCATGGAAATAATATAACACAAACCCAACATTCTCCCACTTGTTGTTTTCTTTCCACAGGGGGCCATGGGAGAGCTGAGTCAGCCCAACTTTGCAACACCCATTGTTTATCTACACCAAGAGAACTTCCGAGTGCTCACAGACTTTGTCAATGCATCTGCAACATTCTTCAAAGTGTCCACCTTTATTTCGAACACCCTTTAGCTCTTCAGATAACCATATCTCTCAAAGGATATCAAACATCAATGTGCTTTGTATTTGAAACACACGCAAGGTTCTTAAATTAAGAAAATTCTAGAAGCCATATCACAATCTATCCTTATAGCTTGTTGCACCAACCCCACACCTCGAACAAAATCTCTACAACCAACCGCTTCGTCATGAGTACGTTATGTATTCTGCCTCTGTAGTTGAAAGAGCCACTGCAAACTGTCTTTTACTCATCCAACTGATTGCACCTCCAAATAGGCTAAACATATACCCACTTGTAGATCTTATTTGGTCCAGATCTCCAGCCCAGTCTGCATCAACAAAACCACGAATGTCCAACATTCTTTCCAATCCTGGTCTTCCCTAGTAGCACAAACCATAATCACTAGTGCCACATAAATATCTTAAAACTCGCTTCACTGCTGTCCAATGCTCCTTCCCCGGGTTTGACATAAACCTGCTCAATACTCCCACTGCATGTGCAATGTCTGGTCTAGTACAGACCATTGCATACATCAGGCTACCCACTGCACTTGCATATGGAACACGGGACATATCCTCCTCTTCTTCTTGTGTCTTGGGACACTGTTCAGCAGACAGCTTTACACCTACAGGAATAGGAACCTTCACCGGTTTACTATCCTGCATATTGAACCTCCGCAATATAGTCTCGACATACTTCCTCTGGTTTAACCAGAGCTTCCTCTTTGCCCGATCTCTCTTAATTTCCATGCCCAAAATATAGTTTGCAGCACCCAGATCCTTCATGTCGAATTTGGAGAACAGTTGGGTCTTCAAATCTTGGATAATTTCTGTCATTTCCAATCAACAACATATCATCCACATACAAGACCAAATAAATAACATGGTCACCAATTAATTTAAAATAAACACAGTGATCCTCCTTGCTTCTGGTGAAGCCAAGTCCCCGTATGTAGGTATCAAATTTCTGATACCACATCCTTGGTGACTGTTTTAACCCATACAGAGACTTCTTTAACCTGCATACTAGTTCTTTCTTCCCCTTCACCATAAAGCCTTTAGGTTGTTTCATGTAGATCTCCTCTTCCAGATCCCCGTGAAGAAATTTTGTCTTCACATCCATCTGTTCTACCTCAAAATAAAATGCAGCAGCAACAGATAAAAGTAATCTAATATAAGTAACTTTGGCAACAGGAGAAAAAATATCACCAAAATCAATTCCCGGCACCTGGGAATAACCTTTTGCTACCAACCGAGCTTTGTATTTCTCCACCTTGCCTTCTACATTCATCTTCTTTTTAAACACCCATTTTCTCCCGATGGGCTTCCTTCCAGCTGGCAACTCCACCAGATCCCATGCCTCATTTTTTTGCAAGGATGCCATTTCATCAACCATGGCCTCCTTCCAGAGTTTTCCATCCTCTGAATCTACTGCCTCCCTGACAGTTCTGGGATCATCATCAGTTATAGTTAAGGAAAAATTTGAACAGAAAGTAGATGGACTATACCTTTCTGGTTGTCTTCTTTCCCGAGCTGATCTTCTCAAAGCTGGAGTTTGTGGCTCTTCCTCTTCTAAGTCTTCTTCTGTTGTAGAGTCTGATTCATCCTCCTTGAGCTCAAACTCTATCTTCTTAGGTTCCTTTGGCAGGACTTCATGTGTAACAACATCTTTCACCTCTCTAAACACCACATCTCGGCTGTACACAACCTTCCTTGTTTCTAGGTTCCAAAGCTTGTAACCCTTTAAACCATCCTTATACCCAATAAAGATGCACCTTTCAGATTTATTATCCAGCTTGGTCCTTTTCTCCTTTGGAACATGTACATATGCATCACATCCAAATACCCTTAGATGTGAAATAGAGGGTTTCTTACCAGTCCATACCTCATGTGGGGTCTTATCCTCCAACGCTGATGAAGGTGATCTGTTAACTAAGTAACATGCAGTCTCCACCGCCTCTGCCCAGAATTCTTGTCCTAACCCGGTACCACTGAGCATGCTTCTTGCCTTTTCCATCAGTGTTCTATTCATTCTTTCTGCAACTCCATTTTGCCGAGGTGTGTATGGAGTAGTATTCTGCCGTGCTATACCACACTTCTTACAGAACTCTTCAAATTCCTTCTTGCAGAACTTCCCACCATTATCTGTCCTCAACGCCTTTATCTTCTTCTCTGTCTGGTTTTCCACCAGAGCCTTAAATTCTTTAAATTTGTCAAAGACTTCAGATTTCTTCCTCAAGAAATATATCCATATATTCCTTGAGAAGTCATCTATGAATGAAACATAGTACACAGACTTTCCCAGTGATGGAACTGACACAGGTCCAAACACATCACTATGCACAAGTTCTAATATCTTGTTCGCCCTCTTAGCACCATAAGGAAAACTCACCCGATTCTGCTTCCCATATACACAATGTTCACAGAAATCGAAATCCAGAGAGAAATTAGACATACCTTCTACCATACCATTTCTATGCAGTATCCAAAGGCCCTTCTCTCCAATATGTCCAAGCCTTTCATGCCATAGCATGGTCTTTTCTCCAGACACAGCTAGGCTTTCCGTCCCACTTTCAGGAACCACAGAACTGTGACACCCATCAATAACTGTGCTACCTTGTATCTTGTACAGAGTTCCAGTCCAAACTCCCCACATTAATACCAGTGCTCCCCAAACCATCTTGTAGGAATCTTTCTCGAACACTGTTTTTACACCTGCATCATCCATCTTTCTTACAGAAATCAGATTTCTGGCCAATGCAGAAATATGCAGAACACTAGGAAGTGTTCTAATCCTTCCACCTTGCAGCTTCAGCTTGAATTTTCCACGTCCGACGATTCTGGCCTTCCTATCATCCCCTAGGAAGACATCACCACCATCATATTTCTCATACTCGCAGAACCACTCCCTATGGGGAGTGAAGTGAAAGGATGCACCTGAGTCAATCAACCATGACTCATGATCTACATGTGTATTTGAAGAAGAATCCAAATACACATCTCCACCTTCATCCGAGGTGGTTTTTGCCTCTGCAGAAGGAGCTTCATTAGATCCCTTTCCTTTCTCAGGAGATTTAGATCTACATTCCTTTTTGTAGTGTCCTTCCTTTCCGCATTTGCAGCACACCTTTACAAACTTTCCAGGAGATTTAGATCTCCCTCTAGATTTAGATCTCCCACTCGAAACCTTATTCTTGTTTCTATTCTGGGACCTTCCTCGTACAGATAAGGCATCTCCATTCTGACCCTCCATATTTCTTCGTCTCATTTCCTCCGACAGCAAGGCTGAGACAATGTCATCAAAATTCAAGGTAGTTGTATTGCTACCTATTGCAATAACCAGACTGTCCCACAAGTCTGGTAGAGATCACAACAAACTGATGCACTTATCTTCATCTAAGATTTTAATATCAACAGATGACAGTTGACTTACCACAGTATTGAAGGCATTCAGATGCTCTGTCACCGAGTCTCCATCCTTCATCCTCAGGTTATACAGCTTTTTCCGCAGGAACAACTTATTCACCAGAGACTTAGATTGGTACAAAGTCCCAAGTTTTTCCCACAAGGTCTTCGTCGTAGCTTCCCCAGATACATTCAACAATACTGAATATGAGACACACAACCGTATTGTGCTCTTAGCCTTCCGATCCAGTTTCTTCCAGTCTTCATCTGACATTGCCGTTGGTTTAGTACCTGGATCTACCGCGATCCACTGATCTTTATCCACCAGCAGATCCTCCATCTTGAGCTTTCACAACTCAAAACTCTGACCATTAAATTTCTCGATCTCTATCTTCCCGCCGCTCGCCATCTTCTTTCACAGCAAGAATCGATCCTGCAGATCTCCCACTGAATAGGGTCTACCTCAGGCCCAAGCAAAAAACCCTCAGCAGCAAAGGCGTCCCCTTGAAGCCGAAACAGCTCTGATACCAAATGTAGGTTTTAACCCTGAACAAAAATTATCTACACATGAATCTTATAACAGAAAATAAACAATAGCGAGAGCATAAAACATGAAACAGATAAACACAGAGATTTTCCCCTGGATCCCAAATTGGGACGACTAGCTTGATTTTTCATTATATTCCTTTTAGTGTTACAACACATATATATACATGCCGAAGCATACATAAACCCCAATCCATTAACCTTGATTAGAACATAATCGTAGTTCCTCGAATCGCATCTACAAAATACTGTGGGCTAAAACCATTGTACCCCAAAACCATGTGCAAACCCATGCACAAAACCAAGGGCGCATATTCTGAATCGCAAAATATGACCAAAATTTTTTTTCTGGGGCACCACTGTGAATTCATGACCTCAACAAGGGGGGCTACCGCCCCTCTTGACCTCCCTGCGCATGATTAGTTGTGGAAAGAATATAACACAAACCCAACAATCAGAGTGCGGTTATCCTTCTTCCATGTCTACCCTCTTCCTTTTCCTTCATGTTTTTCTTTCCTTATCTCGCCTTGTCCAATTGAACTAATAATCTCTCCTCTTTCTTTGCTCGGTTTCCTCCGCAACTCAGTTTTTTATGTTTTTTCCCACTTACCTTCCGCAACTCAGACTCCTCTCCAGTTTACTCCTCGTCTCCTCCACAATTTCACAATGACTTTCCCACAACCCACTAACACTCCTGTTGTTCCAAAAATGCCTTGTTCTTTTAAAAAACGAAGGCCTTGACCACATTCTATTGAATCGTCCTACTGGTGCTTCTTCTGCCAATGTCGTCGTTGTTGGTTCCTCCTACCATGCTTTCTCTTGACTAGTTCCTTCAAACAAAGGCCCCATCTCAGGTAGTGTCTTGACGACCTCCTCCATGAAGTGTCAGAACTCTATGATAAGTGTCAGAACTCTATGATCGCCCCCTGCCATGTTTGCATAATATTTGATGCCTCATTGATGAACTGGGTTGTATTCTTTGCTTCGACTTGTTGAGGTTGAGTGTTGAGGATGGTCTTCCATTGTGCACCTAACTCAAAATAAGCTGGTGCAGCGATTCAACTTGTTTTTTCATTGGTGGCTTCAAATCATGAAGTAGTTGCTTTGTCTTTGTTGATTCATCCTCAATTGCTTGTATCTATATCTGCAGGGCTCCGGCTTTGTCGTACAGTTGTTGACACACATTTATGTAATTGTTCCCCTTTGCATCAACCATTACTTTGTGGATTTGTATTCTAAGCGGGTAGACAGGATGATTCTTGATTTCTAGGCAGCCTGACCAATCATGGACTTGCTCTAGCAGTGTGTGTACCTCCTCTATTGTGTTGTGAAATGTATCTTTGAGTTGGTTGAGCTCGGTCGAATTTTGTTGAATCTCTTCCTTGTATGTTGTTGTTGGGTCTGGTTATGCTTGTCTGGTTTCCGACAAAGTCTGCTTGCACTCAGGCCTTGTGATCTGCAAATCTTTGCATGTAGTGTTTATATGGTCGCACCATTCCAAAAGTGTGCATGTAGTCATGTCTTCTGGGGTAGTCTCTACCACATCTGCAATTGTCGACCATAGTTCCTAAAATTTCCCAGTGATCTACTCTAGCTGGTTTTGCAGATTGTTCTTCTCCTGTTGCAATTGGATGCGCTCATAAGTAAGCATTAGAATCTATCATTGTTGTTGCTCGTGCTCTGCTGAGAGGTCATTGTGAAATGCCTTTTCCCAACATGCATCTACCTGAATAAAATTAAATAGTTGGGTTGTTGTCCAACCCTGTAGCTCTCTTTGATTCATATCTTTTAGGTTCAAAAACCTTGATTGGAGTGGTTTCCCAATGGTAATAGATCTTTTTGATTTCCCTTGTGGCAATGTTGGATGTAGAACTATTTTGCCTGATGCGGGATATGGTAGGTGGATTCAGGTATGGGTGGGATGGAACTAACCGACTGAAGTGGTAATGATGCATGATGTGATATGGTGGTGAGAGGGGTATTAATATCCATGTTTTTTACCATTACAAGACCTGCGCTTAGCAGAAGGGATAACATTGGGTCGGCCTGACTCAACCCATGTGTCAATAACTGTAGTCATTGCTCAGATCTCTTAGTCAACTTCCATGTCCATATTAGTGACAACTATGGCACCGACCAGGATAACATCGGAAACGGTGGTGGAGGTGGAAGTTGATTGTAGTGACAGATCTCGCGAAGAGGGTGACAAGGCTGACGCTGAATCTTGGTGTTCTTCAAATATGGTTGAGGCGACTAAGGTTGACCACAGATTTTCTTCATTGATCGAAGAATCGAACTAGGTCTTGTTGTCTTCTTTTGTTAAGTCCACTAGCTGGGTGATAACGTAAGTGACCTTGGCCTTTTTCTTTTTAGGTGCTAGAATGGGTGGTTTGGAAGCCTTATGCTTTTGAATGCAAAAATGGCTAGGGTTATGAATGGGGCCCTATGCCTATTAGCATAGTGACTACTAGAGTAATTATTGTGGTGGTTTGTTGAAATCGAGCTTGAAACTGAGGAAAAGATGGAAATTGACTAGTTGCAACTCATACATTTGTTGGTTGATTGCTTTCCTTTGAGTTTCCAGTTGTTGAATAACAAGCTAAAACTGCATCTCCGTGAGCCTCTTTCTTGTACCTGTTTTTGTCTCACCCGGTAAGGGATGAGGCACCATTGCTTGAAAGGAATATAACTGTTGTTTGTTGTGAAATTTGCCAACAAATCCTAGCCATTAAATTACTTATTTGTGGAATGCTTCCACAATTACGATAAACCTTTGTGCTCTTTTCTGGAATGTTTTTGGATGTACACAATGTGGCCTTAACTAGGTGTGACCATGGTTGACTCTGAACCAAATTTTTTCTGAGTACTCATCAAGTAGTACTCTTGATATCCTTGCCGCAACATTGATAACATCCAACATCTTCTTATACCAACCTAAGAATCACACCTCATTTATTTCTTTATTGTTTGGATCTTCGGATGCCCTCCATGGTGTGTATCTGAGTGCAAGTGGTTGCTCCTCAGTGATTTCTGCTAACTGGCTTCCTTCTGGAGGACACCATTTCCACATAGCTAATGCCATGATAAAATATCCAAATATGAAACTTTTGGCTCTCTTGTAATTATCCTCGCAGGCCTCAAATAGTTCATGCAGTAGATAGGTGGACCAGTTTAGTTGCGCTCCTTGTACGTAGTGGTCTGCGACCGAAATAGTATCCAATGCGTGCTCATTCTTCATGTATTAGCGCATAATTTTTCCGGCTATGATATGGCAGGAAAATTTGATGTTGGCCTTGTTGATGGGCTCAATTTGGCAACCTTTTCCTCCTCTCTTGGTGTTGTATTTCTCGTAGAAGTTGTCCGCGCCAACCTTTTTGGCCCTTTTGGAGGTTGTTTGGAAGGTTGAAGACATTGTATTCCTTGCTGCTGGAAGGCTTGTTAATCATTATATGTCTATGACTTGTATTTTAATTTCATTCTCCATCCACAACGAGCCTCTATGTATCCTGCTGAGAATAACCTTAGTGCATTTCATTGCTGCTCCTTGAGTTCCGAACAAAATTGGACTTCTGAGATGAAGCAATGTTGACCTCTAAATTCTTATGAAGTCGTTAAGAACTCAGATTGCCTGAATTCCATCCTCCTTCGTGTAGGGCTCATTATATACTTGTCGTTTTAATGCCAAAAACTGAAATGAATCTGTGAAGTCGGTATCAACCAACCCTGATTTTTCATACTTTCTTATTACAGTCTCCAATTTCTCAATCCTCACGTCAAATTTTGGTTCAACGGCTAAGACAATATTCTTCGTCATCTTTGAGTGTCTCTGGAAGAAGATTGATACAGTGGGTCTAAACTTCGACTTAGGACAATTTCTATTAGACATAGAATCTAGACTCTTTTCTTTCAAAACCCTAGTTTTTTAATTTAAAAAATTTGGCATATCCATGTAGAGTAAGTAGATAGCTTTGGCACGACGTATTGTGATGAGATCGCTTAACTAATTATTTCAGCAAATTCATGCCTTAGTTTCAACCATGTGACTTGCTGATGAGAGGTGAGTTGAACCTGACTTGGCTGACGCAATTATGGAAAAGTGAGTGGAGGTGATGGGAAATTATTATACAGTAATGGGCATGATTTATAAGGAAATAATGTTTCTATTACAGGAAAATTTTATTTTGAATTCGGATTGACAATGGAGTTATGGGGTGATTATTATGATATGATTGACGACACGTACAATATTCCCCCCCTGGACACAAGCAGTTGCGGTGAGGTGTATATCTCTCTGCAAATATAATGACTCTAAGGTGTATATATCCCTACAACTGGACTGACTATGGAAATGTAAAGCTTATCCTGATAGGCTAATATAACTGAATTAATTATTGATAGATAAACATAATTGACTCGACCTATAACTACTTCTCGTTACGAAGAATTATTTGAATTGAAAATTTAATGTCTTACTCCTGGAAGGGTTTCATGCGTGTGCCATTCACCGAGTCCGGTAGTAAAGTACCATCAAGTTGTGTGAGCTTTACAACCCGTGATTCTCATATTTTTGCAACAGTAAATGGACCTAGCCAATGCATCCGCAACTTACTCGGGAACTTTAGGAATTTATTGTCATACATTAGGACACAACATCCAACTATGAGTGTATTTTGCTTAATGTGTTATTCATGCCAAGTCTTTTTTCGCTGTTTCTCCATTAATTGATGGAAATATTCTAGAAACCTACATTCATCTAACTCCCATAGATCCTCTAGCATTTTCGCAATTGATTGATCCTATGTCATGTGTGTTGCCGGTGTAATAAACAAACTTGGGACTATGAACTCTGTTGGTACCACTGCTTCTCAACCATACACCAATTGGAAAGGTATTTGTTTATGTAACCTCTTGACAGTCGTTCGGTAAGCCCATAATATAGTTGGGGCTCTTTCAACCCACTTATCCCTGTTGGCTGAATGCACCTTCGTTAGACCCTTCTCCAATATCTTATTGAATGCTTCAACTGTTCCATTTGCCTGCGGGTGATATAGACTACTCTTATGATGTTGGATCATAAAGTTCCACAATAGTGACGTGATTGGTTCATTGATGAAGTGGATTCCTTGGTCACTTTTTAAGCTTAGTGGACATCTACATCTTGTAATGATAACCTTGAAGATAAACCTGACTGCGGTGTCAGTTGTACAATCCCTTACTGCTGTTACTTCAACCCATCTTGTCAAGTATTCCATTGTGGTTATAATGTATCGTGCTTGGGAATGGCGTGCAGGTGGGTTAATGGGTCCTATGAAATTGATTGCCCACTTTTTAAATGCTTGTAGCGCTCGTTCTGGTTGTAGTGGAAACTCATCATGATGCGATGGTTTTCCAACCCTCTGGCATACATCACACTTCTTAACATATTCCTTTGCATCTCTGTAGATAGTGGGCCACCATAAACTTGCCTGTAGAATTTTTCTTGTGGTTCATTTACCTCCAACATGTCCCCCCGTAACACCTAAGTGGAATTCCCATAATACCTCTTCCCTTTCATGGTCCAATGCACACCTCCACAGTATGTGGTCTAGTACCAACTTATACAATTGACGTGAAATTAATTGATAATAGGCTTCCTTGACGACCATATGCCTCTTCTGTGTTGTGTTGTACTCGTCCGGGCACTTCCTTGTAGCTAAGAATGCTACTATGTCCTCCAAATAGTCTGGCACTGCTTCTAATCTAAATAGGTCTACATCTGGTAGTTGATCATCAATAGAACCTCCACTTTCCCCTGAATCAAGTCGTGATAAGTGGTCAAGTCTGACATTTAGTCAGCCTGGCTTGATAATCACTTCGAATGTGAACTCTTGAAACAATAGTAACCATCTACAAATTCTCCCCTCTAGCACATGCTTGTTCACTAATTATTTCAATGTAGAGTGGTTTGTAAAGAATTTGAAAGGCCATAGTGGTGAAAATTTTGAAGAGAAGACACTATCGCAAGTGCCTCTCGTTTTGTTGTTGTGTAATTATTTTCTATAGTTTCCAATATCCTACTAGTGAAGTAGATAGGGTGGTAAAGGTTTCCTTCACATGACTGCACTAACATTGCCCCCAATGCAATCTCTGATGCATAAATGTGTACATGAAATTGTTTGTTCCAATCAGGATAAATCAATATTGGTGCACTGGCAAACTTCTCCTTTAATATGTTTAATTGATGCATTACATTCCTCAATCCATATGAATGGTTCTATCTTCTTAAGTAATTTTTCCATTTGAGCTGTGATGAGGGCGTGGTTGCGGATAAACCTTTGATAATAACTAGTATGCCCCATTGCGGATTTGAGTTGCTTGAAATTTTCCAGTGGGTCCATATTTGAAATTGTTGCAACCTTGGTAGGTTCCACGCACACCCCCTCTTTGCCTACAATATGGCCCAGTAATGTTTTGAAAGGAAAAACAAAGATACACTTTTTCACATTCAACAATATTTGCAGTTGTCTACATCGGTCGAACATTATTTGAAGTAGGTTGGAGTGCTTCTTTAGCAGGTTGTAAAACATCCAATCATTCATATAGACTTCCAAAAATCTATGTATATAATCCATGAATTCCATTATTACGATATGAGAGAAGAATGTTGGTGCCTTCTTGAGTCCAAAAGGCATCACATGGTATGCATATCAACCCCACTTTGTATTGAAAGTCATTTTCTTCTTATCTTCCTCAGCAATTATGACTTGATGATAGCCTGAGAATATATCTGTGAATGAGTAAGCTTCATTATCGGCTACATTAGCTAAGAATTCGTCGTTGAAGGTTGTGGGAAATGGATCGTGTATGCAAGCATTTCTCAAACTGCGATAATCTACACAGACCCTGTTCTCTGTTTCATCCTCCTTATTTTGAATGACTATTGGGCTAACCCAATCAACTTCATAAACTAGGAATGTCAGTCCTGCATCTAGAATATTGTCTATTTCCTTCTTTACTTTCTCCTTCACTCTTGGATTCAGTCTATAGGGTCGATGCTTTACTGGTTTTACGTCTGGTTTGAGCATAATCCTCATTTCTCCTAGACCCCCTTTGATTCCTTTTAATTCCACAATAGACGATGAAAATAGGTCTTTATATTCTCTTAGGAGATCAAATATATCTTTAGTGGTTTGGTCATCCCAGTAGTCTCCAATGGATGCTATATTTGGATTTTATTTTCTTCCTATATTGTGTTTCTTCACCTTCAGTGGCAGCAAGTTAGGTCCTTTTGTTGTGGGTCAATCTATGACTCGTCGTTCCCCTTCATTTTCATTAAAATATAGATGCCTGAAATATTCTAAATCATCTTCATGTGGATATTGATCTACCTTCCCGCAAGCTATTGATTCTTTATAATTTGACTCATATATATACTTCTTGGTGGCCTGGTCTATGGTTCCTTATGTTAACTGCCCTATTTTAAGTAAAATTATTTAAATATTTGCAGGGCATCTGTAATCCTTTGATCAGTATCTTTAAAAGAGAAAATACTAACAAATCGGCTCATTAGAAAATCCTAATCTATAGTTTGCCTCTTCCTTTATTCTGTAACATACCATGATTGGGGAAATTTTCCCATGGTATGTACAAAAGCATGCACCCACAATTCCCTTGGGAAAGCTTCAATATCCCATTGTTCTTCACAAACCTTTACATGTTGTTGTGGATCTGAAATACCTCTATACTTTGTATCTGGTTACGGACCCCCAGATTGTTGTAATTTGACCCTCAATGCAGTTGAAATTTCATACCACCTCTTAAGGTTTTTGAGATGGGTTCCCCACCATCGGGCCGATGTTGCTTGTAAAGCCACATTCATTAGAGGTACTTTATTCTCCTCAGGAAAGATTTCATCAACCTTATTAATACAACTATTAACTGAGTCCATATTAGTAAAAGTATGATATCCTCTTACCTCCATTCCAATCCAGTTAACTCCTCGGATTGTTGTACAGCTTCGGGTATTGATTTCATATCCTCCTTGTTGCCAATCATCCCAAGAAACCTATGATCCAATGTCTGAACTTTGAACATTGCGTCAACTGACTGAACCTTCTATTGTTGGGTTGATATAATCTTCCCTCTTTCCTGCTATTAGTTGGTACAACTGGTCTAGTAGTCCGAGCTCTTCTTTGTCATCAGTTAGTTCGATGAATCTTGGCCCTTGATAAGGATCTAAGGGTTGGATCACTCTAACCCATTCAACTTCAAAAATCATCAACTCTATTTTCCAAGTCGATCACTACATAGTTCTCGAATTCTGAGTCTATCCCAAGAAGTGCTCGGTAAGGGTACTTATCTCCCATTATATCTATTACTTTGAAATATGCATAGGTCTTAACCCCCGCAATGTCAACTTCCACATCTTCTAACCTCCCAATTGGTATCATGCATTCTTGATTTTCCATGCGCAACTGAATTGGAGAGAAAGCTAGCTTGGGTCTACCCAATGCTTCCCATGTATTTCTTGGTAGGATGTTAACATATGAGCCTAGGTATAACATGGTATCATATATCTGGAACCCTGCAATCTAAGCATCAATCCTAAAATCCTTCCCTTTTTTCCTTTTATTCCTTTAGATTCTTCTTGAGCGTCTCTCTGGTAAATTGGAAGAGATTGTGTTGTTCTGATTTGTCCCTCCTTTGATGGATGACTTCAAATTCTCCCACAACTTCCCAAGCGTATGCTCATCATTCATTATATTTAAAAATAATTTGAACCATTCTTCTATGGGCTATGATGGATATGGACCCTTTTCTTTCCCAACCATTGGTTATACTTCCTGTGATTCTTTGCTTGGATTTAACTTAATGAATGTTTCCATCGCTTCTTTGTAGTATTGTTTCTGCTGTTTTGGATTATATGAGGACTTTGGCGAGGCTAGTATTATAATTTTGGGTTGCTCTGCTGCCCCCATGTCATCTCTAGTCATATTTCCTCCGCGAGTCACTATATCTACACTTGAGAGGGGGCCAGTTTCTGGTATTCTTGGTTTCACATTAATCAAATTTTATCCCCTCTGTCTAGTGAACTCTTCCCATATTTTAATTAATTCTAGGCAACCTTATGTAGCATGTGTGTTGTGCATTGAATCTGCACTGAGAACACCACGACCTTCTAAGTAGTGAATACTCTCTCGCGACATGACCTTGTTGGTTGCAGTTGTAACATTGCATAGGACCCCGTCCTCCCGTCCTGCCCCCCGTTGTTCCTCCTTGTCCACAAGGAGTTTCATTGACCCGATACGTTGTTCTATCCAACCGGCCAGCTAATGCATCTAACTCCCTGCATTGGTCTATGTGATGAGTTGGCGAAGCACATAACTCACAATAAGTATTGTTAGGGGCATTTGAATATTTTTGAAAAAAGGGGCAGAGGCATCAAAGATGTCCATATGTTTTACAGATCTCACAATAATCAGTTGGTGTTGGATTCTACTAATTTGGAAATCCATGGAATTATGTTTGGACATGATATATACCTTGAGTTCCTATCTACGTAACTCTCGCAGCAACAGGAGCTCCTGAGGCCCCCCCTATTCTAGATACTCCTCCCGGGCCACGTAACCTTGGGCACTCTATGATTAGGTGTCCTTCAACTAAGAAATTTGTACACCATATGTTCGGTCTTGCTGGTTGTTCTGGTTGCATATCTTTCATTTTTTGTCAAAATTGCTATTTGGTGTTGCAAGCCCAATATAGAAGGGTCCTGGATTGTTTTTCCTCCATGATATTCTCAAGGATATCTTGTCATGGCCTCAATACTTATTGCTTGCTCTAAAGCATCCTGCAATGTGTCAATATTTTGTTGGGTGATCGATGTCTGCGTAAGAGGAAAAAGTGCTTTAATAAACTAGTCTTGTTGATGGTTCAGGTCTATGGGATAACATAGTTTTCCAATTTAATTTTTAAATATTTGCATCAGTTCCCAAGCCGTTTCTCCTTCTCATTGTTTAATTTCCCATAGTTCAGACAATCCTTGTTGATTCGTCTTAGGAAGTTTGAATTCTTGCATGAATTCTATTTTGACATCAACTACTACAGGATTCTGATGTAGCTCTGACCATTTGATGAACCACCTCAAGTCCCTAAGAGTGGTTTGAAACTCAATAAGTTTCGCAGCATTTGGCGTTTGGTAGGCCCTCCGTATGGCTTTGCACGAATACCAATGCTTCCACGTCGTCATTCCCTTTTCCAGAGAATTTTGGGTATCGCGTGAATGACCTTGCCATATCTAACTATGCTTGAGGAAGAAGTACAAATCCTTTTATCTAGGTTGTGATGACCCTTGTGGGGTATTTCCAGTATTACCACTAGTACTAATGCTACTTGATATGTAGTTTGGACATTATGAGCTTTAATAGCTTTAATTAACTTCGACAATAATTGATCAAGATTTTTAGAAAGTACCAGGGGAAGTTTGAGGGAGGTGCTACCTGGACACAAGGATATCGTATTGCCTTTTAGCTTGGATGCTTCCTTTTCTGCAAATAAACTTTTCATCGTGACATGCATGTCACCATCTAAGTCATCTTTTGAGCTTGCACCTTCTATTCTGTCTGATATCTCTCTTTCTGTGGATCAAGATGGGCTCCTATTATATCCTCGATTCTTAACTCTTACAACAGACCATTCTTTCCTTGTTGGTCATGCTTTTATTTCTTCTCCTATTGAACTTCGCAAAACCTCTCCTGCTTGGTGCACATCATTATTTTTCCTATTGATCTCTCACATTTCCCTTTCCTGCCATTTCTCTGCTATTTATGCTATTCGATGCACCCTTAGATCCCTATATTTCTTGAAGTCATCTACGTCCATTTCATCAATCCCTTCATATCTCCCTGTTCCATAGCATCCCTCCCTTTAGGTCCTCCCCTAAGTACTGAGTGTTTAGGCTTCCATGCTTGGAGTTTGAAACGCCAACAAACCTTCTTCCACCATTAAAACTTTAATCCATAGAGGGATTTCCTTTAGCAGCTTCCCCCGAAACCCTGATTTGAATATATCCTCGACTTTAGAAAAATATTGGTGTATTTTTGTAGCAAACTCAATAATATACCCTTCTAGTGTAGTCTATACCTAGAAGTTTACAACTCAGGTTAGATCAGTGTCCAACTAATCTAGCGACAATAGATTAGGTTACGTCTAGGTATGACGAGATTTTCTTTGTTGAACTGATTTGCCTTTGATCTGCAACCTCTGCAACCAATTATAAATCTCTTCAGGAAATTACCCCAAAATATCTCATACTGATCACTAGCCGAGTCTGAGTACAAGATCTGCTACTTCAACTTTCTTTCCCTTTGTTGCCGTAGTTGGGCTTGTTGTGAGGTGAATCGATCTATGTGGTCATCCCACCAACTTCGTAGTTCTCCCTTATAAATCCTTCATACCGTATTCCAACTCCCTTTTATATTTCATGTCCTTGTAACAAAACCATTTGTTGGCTAAAAATAATAACCGGATAAAGACCCAGGTTTAGGCACAGGGGCCAACAAGGCTTCGTTGTAGTCTAGGACAATGCCAACATTTTCACCTTATTCAAGATTGAGTAAGGAGTGTCACCCGAGGTGTGCCACAACCTTAGTTAAATGAGAGAGTTGGGATTTTGATATCATAAGAGCAACTATCAGTCATTACTCCTTTAAAACATTGTTATCATAACCAAGCAACCATTCTGCAAGAGCTAAACATATCATCAAGTAAAACAGATTGAAATATACGTAATAAAAAGTTTTAACTACCGATGATTCAGATAACCATAACAATCTAGAGCACATACATGATATATGGAGCAAATAAACATCTCTCTATATTGTCTTCATTAGAATACATTACATCAATCTCATGGGTGTCTTTCACAAAGAACATTCGAGACTAAACAACACATAATTACAGGATAACCACATCACAGTGTGGTTCTCCTCCTTCTGCGACTACCTTCTCCCCCTTTTCCTTCTTATCTTTATTTCCTTATCCCTCCCTGTCCAACTGAACTACTAGTCTCTCCTCTTTCTTCGCTCAGCTACCTCTGTGGCTCAGTTGTTTATGTTTTTTCCCACTTTCCTTCTGCAACTCAAAGTCCTCTCCAGTTCACTCCCCATATCCTCCGCAAACTTCGCAACGACTATCCCACAACCTGCTATCACTCCAAGTGTTCCAGAACTTCCTTGTTGTTTGATAAATCTAGTAGCTAACGCACCCAGATCAAGATGGTATCAGAGTGGTCTTCTCGTTGATGTGAATTGTGAGGGTGAACAACGATTAAGCGTGTAGTAATGAAGGATGACAAAGACATGTACGAGGCCATGCTCAAGATGTCAAAATTTGTGGACATAATGTAAGATGCTTATGATAATAGAATAGAGGAATAGGAGACATAAAGATCAGAGAAGGTGCTTCGTCCACATCTTCCAGTGCTTATGCACCTTTGTCATTGCCTTCATCGTCTTCTCATTATTCAAATGAGGAGATCAACAATAGTCTTCAAATAGAGAATTCTGAATTAAGAAGGCTACTACGAGAAGAGAAAGAGAAGAAGCAGAGATTGCATCTTCAGTTGCGAGCCACGGAAGAGGCCTTGGAGAAGTTGAAGCGTAACAAAGGCTTAAAGAATCTATCATCACCCGTGTCTAAATCAACATTTGAGGTAAACAATGTTGATTGTTGCTCAGTTTCATATTCGCATGCTATAATTTATGTTGGAAATGTGGAGATACCCATTACAAGAACCTGCATGAGACTCCTTACCAAAATGGGTATAAAGGAGGAGGACTTGGTGTTAGTGGCCAAGGCATAAATCAACCATTGGAGGTTGTGCAGAGACCTCAATTCAAATATTTGGGATACACTGAAGGATAATTCTCAAAGGTGTCAGAAGCTTCCAATATATGATTGAAACCATTGGGGAAAGAGAATTATGGGAACACTTCACCATCATCCTATGACAAAGCACATTGCAGAGAAAGAGTTGAGGCAAGCTCTTCTCACCATGATTGCACCATAGACCAACAAGAAAGGTATAACAAGTCTTGGTATTCTAATGTTCATTTTGATTACAAGCATGTTGCTAATAATGAACATAAATCATGCCATAAAAACACATGCATTTTTTGTGGATTACATAACCATGTGTTTTTTGAGTGTTGGAATAGAATGGCAGCACGAAAGAGGATGAGGCACGAAAGGCCTTCTCCACAGCAGGGAAAGAAGAAGGTAAAGCAGGTATGGAGGAAGAAGACTCATTGCAGTCATTGCAACAGAAGTGGTCATCAAAGAGCCACGTGTTGGAGGCTCCATCCAGAGCAACGTCTCAAGGACAAAGTGTTTGTGCACGAACCAGTTGAAACAATTGTTTGACAAGAGAATGCGCCACAAAGAGATGACCCATTCACTTTAATAAGCGAGAGATGGTTTTTCTAGGTGTGGTAGTGTGTCATGGCCTTACCTTGTAAATCATGTGTTGCAATTTAAAATGTAAAAGTGATGATGTGTTTTCCATCACTTGTGAAGCAACAATGATGTTTTGGCCTTGTTTTGATAGCTGGGGTATTGATTCCATTTTGTTGTAAAATTGACCACAGAGTATGAGTCATAAACTCATGGAAAGTATGGGATGCTTGGGTCATAGTTGATCATGTAATTAAACAAGTAATTTGTAAGAATATTGTACTATAGGTTTGCAGAGGATGTAGGTATTGTCTCATCGCTTATGGCTCTGAAGGACAAAAGTGAAGGAGAAGGAAGGGTGACTTGTTAGGACACTTGTGGTGCAGACAAAGTACAGAGTAGTTTTAGATTATTTTCATGCTTTTGGAGGACCAAAATATCCCCAGTGGGGAGGATTGATCTAGGTGGCTTCAAACACACTCAGGAGTCCAAGAGGGCTCAGAAATGGTCAAAATTCAAAGTGGTCGGATTGCTCTCGAACCAGTTTTAGATTGAAGTGCCCATCTCCCTCATTCCAATGACGTGAACGACACTCGAATCTGAGCTCTTATGAGAGAGATAGGGCTCTTCAAAGTTTGACAAGTCACATAAAAAGTTGGATCCAGAGGGTGCCACATGGCATCCCAGTCAACAGGTGGGACCCACAACGTACATGGCAGCCTACTAGACCATGACACATGGCACTTTAATTAATCTCCTTGCCACTGCACAAAAAGACAAACAAAAATTATTAAAAAACAAAATATATTAAAAATGGTTATTAAAAAAATCATTTATATATTTAAAATGGTTATTAAAATGACCATATAACAAAATTTATATTTAAATATGGTTCAAAAAATCAAACCATAATATCAAACAACGAATATGTAAGGTGGTTATTTTATTAACCATATACCTACGAATATGATAACAATGAAAAGCCATATATTGAAAGAATTTATATGGTGGTTATGGAAATACGTGCCAACACAAAACATACCAAACCGTCACCAAAATAGTTTTTGACCACCATTCTAAGATTCCATGGTTAAATTCCAAATTTTCTCCTTTAAATCCATTCACCACCATATTAAAAATTTGGTAAAACAAAACGCCAAGGTTGGAGGGGTCAGCAAGGTTGGAACCCTGAGCTCTCCGCCATAACCACTACCAGTGGCGCCTTTGTAAAGTCCGCCACCAAGTGTCTATATGAACTCAAATTTTCAGTGTTACGAGGGAAAACTGACGTGTTCTTCAATGAATAATTTTTTATTTTTTATTGCAGGTGCAGAACCTTGAGTTTGGCAGGAGGTCGAAACCTTGCCTAGAAATAATGAGGGGCATCAGAAGGATTCCTCGACGTCCAAAACTTTCCAGAGTCATAATTTGACAAAATTTATGTTGATTTTACACCTCTTGGCCACAGGAACTCAATTGATCTAGATTTATGCATGAATGCAACAAAATACACATGTAACCATAAATACAAAGATGCGGCGGAAATAACACTTCATTTCATTAATATCAAAGAACTGAAATTTGCTTACAGACAGAATGGAAATAAACTAGCTAGGGCGCTAGTAGCTTATCTCTGAGAAGAGATGTGATGGATACAGGCCTCTGAACTAATTTACAATGAGGCTCGAGGGCCTATTTATTATTTAGAAACAATGGAAAATCCTAAACATCCAAAACCCTAGCCCTAGGAGATGAAGCGCCAAAACTATGGGCCCCGTTTGGGTAAATTGGTGTTTCAACTTTCCGGGGATGTAACTTTGGCATACGACGCGAACCATACCTCATTAGAAAGATCTGTCCAATGACTACGACTTTTGATGTGAGCAACGACCCATGTTGTTCCCGGTTTTCCCAAAAAAACGTCATTTAGGGCCTCAAAACAACTCTGGAAGTTCATGACCCGAAAAACTGCTACAAATAGTAAGTTGTGCCGAAATTGAGAAACTGAAAGAGAAAATGGTGGGGCCCCAAGTGGAATAGGAAGGTGGCCACCAATATCCACTTGGATCATTCCTCCCCCCTTAGGAGGCAATGGTCCCCATTGTGTTGAGTTCCTCCATGAGATGAGGAAAATTCTGCTGAACTTGGTCCCTAGTGAACCACTTGCCTTGGTGCAGGAGTTGGCTAGCTTTGAAAACCCGATACAGTTGGATATTCTGTTGGCGATTGTTCTTGATTTTCATGTCCATGATACAATCTATGGTGGCCTATTCCATGCAGTCTAGGCTTAACTCTTTTGGTGTGAGTTCTTCTGCAATGTCAGAGGTGTCCAGTAGAGGTGGGAAGTACGGAAGAAGGCGGTCTACATTGAATACTGGGTGCAGAGCAAGGAATGGTGGAATACTAAACTCGAAGGCATTGTTCCCTACAGCCTTGGTGATGGTGTACGACCCATATCGGAGCAGGCGAAGCTTGCGGTGGGGTCCAGTGAGGCGCTCCTTCTACAAATGTAGCCACACTTTGTCGCCCACCTGGAAGTTGTGTGGCACTCGATGTTGATCATGTCGTTGCTTGTACTTAGCATTGGCTTTGTCCAATATGTCAAGAACCTGTTGGTGGATGTGTTGAATGCACTCGATGAAGTTGTGCGCTTTGTCAGATTCAGACTAGACATGAGCCAAATCAGCCTGAGTAGCCGAAAATGGCATGGCTACGTCAATGGGACATAGTGGCTGGAATCCTAAGCCCACTTGAAAAGGGTTGTGGCCGGTTGAGCTGTAGAAAGCCTAGTTATAGCTGTGTTGTACATAGGGGAGGCTCTCATCCCATGTGAAGAATGTGTACAATCATCCTGTTGATGACCTCTGTCTGGCCATCAGTTTGGGGATAGAAAGCTGTGGACTTGGTGAGCTTGGTGTCCAACATTGACCAGAGGCTGGACCAAAATGTGCTGAGGAACCTGTTGTCGCGATCTGATATGATAGACTGTGGGATCCCAAAGTGCACCCACACTCGTTCAAAGAAGAGTTTAGTAGTGGCTTATGCTGTGATATCCTTCTTGCAGGCCGCCATAATGGCCATCTTCGAGAATTTGTCAACGACCACGAAAACACAGTCGTTTCCATGCTTAGTAAAAGGAAGGCTCGACATGTAATCCATGGAGATGGATTCCCAAGGTCGAATAGGGGTAGGTAGCGGAGTATAGAGGCCTTGCTTCTTGATGGTCGATTTGGCACTGGCACAAGCAGTGCAGGATCTGATGTACTTTCCAACATCCCGTCAAAGGTTCGACCAATAGAAATACCTCTGGAGTACTACCACTGTTTTCTCGACCTCAAAATTCCCAGCGACTCGATTTTAGTGCACTTCCCATATCATCTTGGCATGCTCGCTTGAAGGAACACAAAGGTGTCCCAGGTGACATAACATTGCATCTTGGAGGTGAAAATTTGGAACTTGCATACCCCCCAAGAGTGCCTTGTATGTGTGGTTGAATTCTGGATCGCTCTTGTAGAGAAGCGGCCAATTAGAAGTCTCGTGCCCACAAGAGTTGAGAATGGTGGTTATGGCCATGATCAGTGGTTGGCTGAGGCAGTCTACAACATTATTGGTGCTACCCTTCTTGTACTTGATGTTCAAATGAAATTGTTGCATATATGTGGACCACTTTTGATGGTGATCGTTCTGCAACTTCCCTTGTGTCTGTATGAACTGCAGGGGTCGGTGGTCTGTGTGGATGATGGTTTCCTTCCCCAAAATGTAATGCTTCCATTGTCTACAAGCCTGCACAATGGAATACATTTCTTTTTCATAAGCAGGATACTTGCAAACTGTGTCAGACAATGTCTCACTATGATATGCAACTGGATGCCCCTGTTGAGTAAGAACTGCCCCAATAGCATAGTGAGAGGAATCTATCTCGATCTCAAATGGTTGTTACAATTTTGATAATGTGAGCACTGGAGCAGAACAAAGGCGATGTTTCAATTCTACGAACGCCTTCTGTTGATATTTTGACCAAAATAATTTTTCTTTCGCTCCTCCCTTGGTGACTTGACTCAAGGGCCAAGTGATATGAGAGAATCCCAAAACGAACCTGCGGTAGAAATTAGCAAGACCCAGAAAGTTGCGAAGCTCTATTAGAGTGGTTGGGGCTAGCCAATCCCGAATGACTTGGATCTTGGTTGGATCCACATGCACTCATCCACATGGAGTACAATCACCAACACATGGTCATCTACCCTTAGAACAAAATCATTACTCTCAGACCCACACCTCACAAATCCTGAGTTTATAAAGAAGTTATCAATCTTATCATACCAAGCTCTCAATACCTGCTTAGGTCCATAGAGATACCTTTTCAATTCGCATACATTTATGATCGGTCGTGGCTTATCAAATCCGGGAGGTTCCTCCATGTAGATGTCCTCCTACAAGTCTCCTTTGAGAAATGCACTCAACACATCAATTTGATGCACCCCCTGTCCACCCCCCCTTTCATCAATAATGTATCCCAGATATTGAACATGAGTCATGAAAAAAGTTCACTTCTCCAAATTGGTACACAACTTGTGTTACCATAGTGTTTGGAGGACTTCTCGGATGTTGTGGAGGTGCTCTTCCCAAGTCTGGCTGAAGATTAGAATGTCATCCAAGTACACCACTACAAATGAGTTGGTGAATGGACACAAGATGTCATCCATCAACCTCATGACGGTTGCGGGAGCATTCGTCAACCCGAAAGGCATGACAAGCCATTCGAAAAGGCCCTCCTTGGCTTTGAAGGCAGTCTTCCACACATCAAAGGGTTTGATTGGTACCTGGTGATACCCAGACTTCAAGTCGATCTCGCTGAAATATTTTTCCCCTTTGAGTTGGTCCAGAAGGTCATCAATCCGTGGGATCGGGTACCTATTCTAGACAGTGATCTTGTTCAATGCCCGATAGTCAATACAGAGTCTCCAAGTCCCATCCTTCTTCTGTACCAACACGATCGGGTTCCCATAGGGCAATGAACTTGGTCAGATGTGACCTTTCTGCAGCAACTGCTGAATCTGCCACTTGATTTCATCATTCTCCAGAACAGAGCACCTATAGATCGGTTCATTGGGTAGCGACGCACCTGGGGTTAGGTCAATGGGGTGCTTGACCTAACAGTGTAGAGGCACCCCTGTGGGTGAGGTGAAGATTTCCTCGTACTCCTACACAACCTTGTCCATTTGTTGTTGTCGTGCAAAGGAGCCATGTCTAGAGGTCGTGGCCATAGTCTTCTTCTTGCCGTGGGGGTGGATCACCAGGAAAATAAATTTCCTGGATTGGGAAATGAGCTTACTGCATTTTTTTTCAGTACCCAAAGAGATAGTGGGAGGCGGTGGTACCTCTGGTATCCTGTACAACTTATTTCCCAAAGTAACAATAACAGCGTGAGGTCGGGACTCATACATAGCATGTCACTTCCACAAGTATGGTTGGCCTAATAATACATCAGAAACATCAATAGGAGAAATTTCACACAATACCTCATTCGTGGAGGGCTTGATGATATTGGGAAGGCGGCACTGCTGGCTGATGCAAAGATCCCGTCCTTGGTGAAGCCACCCGATGGTGTATGGTTGTGGGTGCGTTGTGGTCGGCAAGCCCAACCACTTCATGAAATATGCTGAAATGAGGTTCTTTTGGCTCCCATTGTTGATAATGAACTGTATTGGGGAACCCTTTACCCACATCTAGGAGTGGAAGAGACGCTCTGCCTCCTCTGGATCTTCCGGTTCCTCCTTCTGGATCTTTGTAGTTGCAACAATAGCATTGGGCTCCGCATCAATAATCAGATTCCCTTTGTCATTCCCCTTGTGAGGTTCTAATTAAGATTCAGAGCATGCATTTGATTTAGAAGCCCTCATCCTGGCCACCAGCGACTGCTTTGCCTGACACTCACTTGTGTTTTGAGTGGAGCTCTTATGGAACTCACACCACTTTCTTGTGTCCTTCTTTGGATTCACAATGTTGTTCTTTTCTTGTGGCTTTGGCAGGTTGTCTTGGGCCACCATGCCTTGGATTTTTCCTTTGTTCTACGGTTTTGGGGCACCTTTCCCTTGCTTTTGATTCGCAGATCCAAAGTCTCGCTTCTTCTGTTTGAATTTCTGCTCAATCTTGGCAGCATATTGGTATGCCGTACCAAGCGAGGAGACATCGAGGAACTCCATTTCCTTCTGAATGTATATGTGCAGACAACTGTGATACTTTAGCACCAAATGTTTCTCTGAATCTTTGATACCCAACTTTGTGCGCAGGGTATGGAACAGATTCGTTAGCTCATGCACATCTTGATCCCTTTGTTGTCGCAATGTGGTCCATTGTATGTACTTGTCCTCATAGCTCCCCACAGGATAGTATTGTTCCTTGATGGCGTCTTGGAAAGAATTCCAAGTGGGTATGGCTGAGAATATAGAGGGTTCTCTCTCATCCTTTTTCTCACAGTAGGTTTCCCACCAGTCCTTAACATGGGGGGTAGCTTTGAGGAGTGCAAAAATAATCTTCTCCCGGTCGGAAAAGTCAAGAACCGAGAAATATCCTTCTAATAGATTCAACTTTCTATCTACGACATATACATCTATTTGACCCTCAAATATGGGAATTCCAAAGTTTACTTGTACCTTATAGGGAGTCACGCCTCCAAAGTGGCTGCTGGATGCAGATGCGCCGCCGGTGGGCAGTCATTGAAGGATCTAGGAAAATTTATCCATCATCATATTCCTTTGTTTTTCGAGGGCCTCCTCTAGCAATATTTTGATAGGATCTCCTGCTCCCTCATCTTTATTTTCATCCCCCATGGGCGACCATCAAGGTTTGCGAGGCTGATCTTACAAAGGTTCAACCAGAAAGAGCCTTAACTCCTTATACTCCGACCTCGTTGGGGACATGCAAAGAATGATGGAGAAAAAGTAGACCACTCTGATACCACTAATCCGGATTTATGCAGGAATGCAAAAAAATACACATGTAATCATAAATACAAAGTTGAAGTGGAAATAACACTTCATTTCATTAATATCAAAGAACTGAAATTTGCTTACAGAGAGAATGGAAATAAACTAGCTAGGGTGCTGGTAGCTTATATCTGAGAAGATATGTGGCGGCTACAGGCCTCTGAACTGAGTTACAATGAGGCTCTAGGGCCTATTATTATTTAGAAACAATGGAGAACCCTAAACATCCAAAACCCTAACCCTAGGAGATGAAGCGCCAAAACTATGGGCCCCGTTTGGGTAAATTGGTGTTTCAACTTCCTGGGGACGTAACTTTGGCATACGATCTCTGTTTGATGTGAAACATACCTCGTTAGAAAGATCTATTCAAGGAATACAACTTTTTATGTGAGAAACATAAGTCCATGGACCCATGTTGCTCCCATTTTTCCCAAAAAACGTCGTTCAGGGCCTCAAAATGGTTCCGGAAGTTCAGGACCCGAAAAATTGCTAAAAATAGTAGGTTGTGCCGAAACTGAAAAACTGAAAGAGACAAGGGTGGGGCCCCAAGTGGAATAGGTGGGTGGAAACCAATATCCACCTGTATCATCAACGACGATGTCCGTTTTAGCAGCAGAGCTTCCCATTTTTGGCCATTTTCCATATTGGAGTGATGGTGTCAGATTCCAAAGTGTGGACAATTGATTTTATGCCTCTCGACACCACGAATTCGATGGTGCAAATAGATTCAGCAGTTGAGCATCCACTTCTTAAACCAAATTAAGGGCTTGAGGTATATGCAATATTGATGTCATGTGCTTCTTTTATCATTTGTTGTGAGATGTAATATGTTGTTTAGATCCCTGCTTGATGTATGTTGCGGGATCTATGTTTCTACTTCATATGAGATGTATTCACCATGGATTTTTGTGTTTGATCGAGATCCCTATGTAACCTTGATAAAGGGATCCCCATCGTCACCTTGCTGATAGGAGGCCTGTTGTGAGTGAGAGTTCCTATAGTGGAACGTCTCGTGGAGAGACAAGCCACTCATGTTGAGGGCATATGTCCTTGTATGACATAAAACGTAGGCCATATACATCATCACCATTTACAACACTATGTGAAGTAGCCTACCCCATCTTGAAACCAGGCCTAGAGACGTAGCCCACATTGCGTGAACTCCATTATCAATGTCTTGTGTTCTTATATTTCTAATTGTTGTCTTGTTCCCGCTTCTTTACAACATGCATATATGTTCATTTATGCTATTTTAAATGAAATTATAACCACATCACATAAGTAAAAGGTCTTGGATGAATCTGGCACTGAAGGAACCTGGATTAGTGTGCTCTAAGAATTAATCCAATATCCTTTGCAAAGCAGTGGGTTATAGGCCGAATCGCCCAGATGTGCTCGAAAGGAATTTCACAAGTTGATTCTAGATTAGGAAGATATACCAACTTTAGGAATATGAGTCAGAGAGGAGTTGGGAATGTTACTGCCTTAACCGAAAGAAGTATGACGAGGGTAGGTGGAGTTATCAAGCATAAAAATATGATGGCCCTCCTTTTGGCACCAGAAATTTTGACAGTTCTGGACCTTCCAACATTCAAATGGGTCTCCCCAATATGCGGTTCCAATTAGACCTCACAGCGTTTGGCGTAGGATCCCCATCTGTAATACGTCTTGATTACAGCCCGATTACTGTTTTCTTAAAGGTTTTCCTTGGCTTTAGATGTTAGCAAGCCTTCAAAAAGCAAGTAGGTGTGTCTGGTGAATGTTTGGTTGTAGGTGTGTCAAGGCTCTTCTAATGTGGATGGAAATGAAAGTGAACCTCTAAGACAGAGGCAATAATACCACCCTAGGAGAGACACACGAAAAAAAGAAAGACATGTTTAACATCTAGTGGATAGTCCACAAAGACATGAAGGTCGTTGCAACCATTACAACACATTCTCAATATGATAAGCACTAAAATAACCGAAATAGTTCAACTAATTTAGTACAAATGAAAACAAACATTAATCATAAACATTCACAGAACAATCTTACAAATATTCACAATCCATGCATGAAGAATGTGCTGGCCATCGGGCTTCAATTATTAAGTAAAACTCCCAAGACACATGTATACAACGAACACCACTAGCTCCAATAGTGGATTTTTGGAGCCACTACTTTCTCCCCAAAAGAACTAACTTGTCCCTTTGATGCCTTATGGGAGGAGCCAAGGTGAAAAGTCCTTTGATTGTACAATGAGGGTGTATATATAACAAATGGGGTGATCCTTCACTTCCCTTGTGTTCCTTTGACTACCCTCATGACTATTTTACTTCCCTATGACTTTTCGAATTTTACATGACTCTCTACATTCTGTACATGTCCTTTGGACTTCCACTTTACAAGACATTTCGAATACGAATTTAAAATAATGCACAAAATGATGTGGCATAAGATGAGTCATGACATGACATGACATGACACTGATGACAAGGATTGCATGATGACAAGGACTGCACGATGACATGACAATGTTAAGCCATTATTTTTTGTTGCTTGTTTTGTGTCTTATTGAGAATGATCTCTTTTCCACCTCCATATGGTTTAGAGGTGAGGAGTATTTAGTGTTATCAGGTCTTGAGCTGTGGTCGCAAACTAATGTCCATTTTCTTCCTCCTGATTGATCAACTTGTATCTTTAGATACAAAGGTGTCTTCTAGCATGATCTTTATCTTCATCATCATGTCATACCATGATAGAGTACCTGCATCTGCAATTCACTCATGACAAGACGACATTAGTCTGATAAAACCCTAGTCTAAGATGTTGCGTGTTGATCCACTGGTTAAGCTGAAACTGGGTGGCAGGCTGAGAGAGAGGCTCAAGGACTACGCGATTGTGCAACTTAGGCAGTCAAGGGTCAAGACTGAGCCTTGATACTGTGCAATGCACAGTTTAGGTTGGATTGGGCTTGAAGATTGCACAGTTGGGGAGTTCAAGGAGCCAGGCTGAGGGATTAAGCAATGAGTTTTCCCACTACGCAGTGCTGCAAGGACTAGGAGGCCAAGTGATTGTGAAATTTCATAGTTCAAGAGCTCAAGGTTGAGGCTTGAGGTCTAAGACTGTACACTGCATAGTTCAGGAGTGACTAAAGAGGTAGATTGTGCAATTTTGGAACTCAGGGGCTAGGTTTGAGCACTAAGATTTCACAGTGCGCAATTTTGGGAGGCATGAAATGTGAATTGCACAGTGCCAAGAGGCAAGGCTGCTACTTGAGCACTGAGACTCAACAATGCACAATTTAGGCTAGGTGAAAGAGGCTAAGTGGCCTAGTCAGGGATTTTCCCCAATTTGACCAAGTTTCAGATGAGTGAAAGAAAGATGGGAAAAAACATGACTTTGAACATGATCACATGCTTAGATTATTTGATGACACAACATGGAACACTTAGAACACATGAACAACATCATCTCTGTAGAAATTACACAACAAGCATGTATATCTTGGATTCACCCGATCTAACAATGTACTAAAGTTAAATACTGAATCGCTTCTACAAATCTATTGCGGAATTAAAAACACAATCGCTAATCACATGAACATGAAGAAAGATCAATCACACAAAACATATATAATTTCCTGGGGAAATCTTATGACTAAAAACCCCACTATCTTCTATTGTATATTAAGCATGGATCATGAAACAATTACATACAAAACTTTTCTCACAAGATCCCTCAAGTACTCAGCTAATTGTCTCACACTATCATATGCAAAACTGACCAACACATAGCCAGTTCTCAGCCTCCAGACAACCTGCCTTGCTTGCACAATCTTTGATGGTAAATATCCCTAAAAGATAGGAATTCTTGCCTGCCTTGACTGCGCAAGTATCCTGTGCACTCCAATGGGTGTTTACCTACATGTGTGCAAGCCAATAATCCTACAAATGATAGTCAACCTCCCTTTCACCTAGAACTCAACTGGGTCTCCACTGGATCTGACATGCATGCACTAATAATAGTAAATCGTCAATTGCATTGAGATCACTCATTGTGAATTAATTAATATTTAATTAACTAGATATCTCACTAGTGCATCTTCAGTTACAACTAGCACAACTGAATTTAACTCACTTAACTGAGTTAAACTGATTTACAACTTGCACCAACTCATGCACTACTGCACTTCAAACTCTGTTACAACTAGAATTACTCTGCATGCCTGACCAACAACCTCTAACTCGAAATCCACTAGCTAACTGAATTTATCATTTTCAGTTAACTCATTCAAGTCCACATTGAGAATATATTACAGTATAATGTCCATCTCAATTAAGGGATAATAAAAGTAGAAATGCACCCAAAAATAGCACTGTGGGCCCCACCCTAGTGTGGGTGCTGAATGCAACCAAGTGCTGAATGAAACCAAGTGCTGAATGCAACCAGGTTCTTAATGCACTAGGCGTGGGTGCTGAATCGTCTTGTTGAATCTCAACACTCCCTCTCAACAAGAAAGGGATTATCCTTCACCTCGATCCTGTCTCTATGGTATTCAAATTTTCTCCTCGTGAGCGCCTTCGTTAGAATATCTGCATCCTGATATTCTGTGGGAATGTACTAAAGCAACATGAACCTTATCTACACATAATCTCTGAGATGATGGTACCAGATATCTATATTCTTGGACCTATCATGAAACACAGGATTAATCGAGAGTTTAATGCAACTCTGATTATCACAATGAATCACTGTGGGATCCATCTGAGAAACAAACAAACCAACCAAGATCTTTCTCATCTAGATAGCCTCACATGCAGCTTGAATTACTACCATGTATTCCGCTTCTGCTAAACTGAGTGCCATGGATCGTTGTTTCAAGCTGTACCAGGAAACTATTGTCGATGCAATGCTAAATATCCCCCCTTATGTGCTCTTTCTGTCCGATGAACTTCCTACCCAATCTGCATTTGTGAAGCCATGCAACTTCACTCCATCCATCCATCTGTACCATAAACAATACTCTGATGTGCCTCTCAGGTATCTTAGGACATGCTTCCCTACATTCCAAAAGAGCTTTGTAGGCTTAACCATAGTTTGACTTAGCTTTTTAACTGTATAACAAATGTTCGGTCTTGTGTTCACCAAATACATTAGTGAACCCACTAACTGTCGATAGACAATATCATCCATTACCTCTCCAGAAGTAGCATTCTCTTTCCTCCAATTTCCTGGAAGAGGAGTATCCATGGGTTTGTATCTCTCCATGTTAAACTTACCCAGTATCTCCTTTGCACACTTGCCTTGAGACACAAAAAGTTCACCATCCCGTTGCCATATTTCCAATCCAAGGAAATAATGAAGGTGTCCCATGTCCTTCATTTTGAACTCCCTTGCAAGATCCTCCTTGCATGAGTGTATCATCTGCTCATCACCAGTCAAAGTTAGATAATCAACATAAAGAACAATGATCAATAGCTTACCCTCAACCACAATCTGGTATAGGTTTGCATCTGCTTCACTTTTGGTGAAGCCCAGTTCGGTGAAATAACTGTCTATCTGAGTGTACCAAGCACGGGGTGCTTGCTTCAGACAATACAACACTCTTTTGAGTCTGCACACATGCGACTCACTGTTGAATATTTTGAAACCTTCAGGTTGCTCTATGTACACCTCTTCCTCAATGATCCCATTGAGAAACATAGTTTTCACATCCATTTGATGAATGTGCCAGCCCATCTATGCTGAGAGTGCAAGGATGGATCTTATGGAAGAGTACCTTGCGACAGGCGCAAAATTCTTATCATAATCTATCCCCTCGATCTGTGAGAATCCCCGGGACACAAATCTGCTATTGTATTTCTCCACACTCCCATTAGCAGCTTGCTTTACCTTGTAGATCCATCTTGATCCAACCACTAATTTGTCGACTGGCCTTGGGACTATCTCCCATGCACTGTTCTTGACAATGGAGTCATACTCCTCCACCATTGCATCAACCCAAGTAGGCTGATGCACTGCTTATTGAAAGGAAGATGGTTCAGTCACAATACATTTGCTCATAAGAGCCATGTATCCAGTAAATCGGTTAGGTGACTGTCTTTGTCTGCACTGTGAAGTAGGGGCTCCTACATTCTGTGCAGCATCAAGTCTCAGCCTATCATATTCTGTGGTGCGCCTTCTGCCATTTCTGATGGATGGCTCTGCATTAGTGTTTTCCTCCACTCCATGAACCTCCTCCTATGGCTGATCCACATCTTGAGACTCATCCTTGGGAATCATCAGTTCCTCCTCTGCATGCAAGTCCAACTCCTTCTCAAGGGACAACCACATGGATTTCTCCTCATCAAATTTGATATCTCATCGCACAACAGTCATTCTGTTGTTTGGAAAATACACATGATAATTTTGGAGTGTTTTAGTGTACCCCACAAAAATTCCAACCTCAGCAATCTGTTCTAGCTTCTTCCTAGTGTCCTTGGTCACATGCACATAAGCAAATGAGCCAAAAATCTTAAAGTGTGAAACATCAGGTTTCTTACGAGTGAAATCCTCTTCAAGTGTACTCATGCCAAGTACTCTATGAGGACAATGATTTTGCACATGTACCATTGTATTGCATGCTTCCGCCCACAGATGCATTGGTAGTCCTTGATCATGCAACATCGCTCATGCTGCACCCACAATAGTTATTTTCTTCCTCTCCGTGACCCCATTCTGATGTGGGTTATGAGGCGCTATGAGTTCTCTTCAAATTCCTTATTTGTTGCAGAAGTTCTTGAATTTGTTAGAGATGTATTCTCCACCATTATCATTCCTAAGAACCTTCACTTGCTTCCTCGACTCTTTCTCCACTAGTGCCTTAAAATCACAGAACTTAGAGAATGTTTGATCTTTCTGCTGCATGAAGAATATCTAACACTTACGAGAAAAATCATCAACAAATATTACATAGTACTTATGTTTTGATGTTGAAGCAACTGAGAAAGGACTACACACGTCTGTGTGAACTCTCTCAAGGAGCCCCGAAACTCAGTTTTTCTTCTCATGAAAGGTGGCCTTTACATATTTTCCCATAGTACATCCCTTGCATGTGTCTCATTGTGCAAGTGTACCCCTAGGAAGACCAGTAGAAATCTGCTGCATGATTTTCAAGGCTCCATGGTGAAGATGGCCCAATCACCTGTGCCATAATTCGCCCTCATCCCAGCTCACCACTTGATCTACCTTGCCCATCATTATTACGCAGCCATCTACCTCCAGCTTGTAAATATTCTTAACTCAAACCCCTATCCTCTTGAATTGACCCGTTGTTTTATGTAGTAAGAAAGCTTTTCCATCACTAAAAACAACGTCATATCCTCTATCCTCCGACATTGCGACTGAGACCAAATTTTTCTTCAGACCTGGTACATGCATCACATATTTTAATTGAAATGGTTTACCTAACTCCCTCTTAAAGGTAATGGTACCAATCTTGGTTGCACTGTACTATCCGTCGTTGCCCTTTACAATATGCATATGGAGATATTTCACCTCCAGGTCACTGAAATGTTCCTTATCTCCCGTCATGTGAACGGAAGTGCCACTATCCAAATACCACATAGATCCCAATGCACTGGACACCATTCATGCGGTCAATGAGAATTCAAGCTCAAATTGCAAGGCAAGGGCCTCACCAACTATAGATCCAACAACTTTCTTGTTCTTATTCTTTTGTGGACAGTTAGTAGCAAAATGCCCATGCTCGTGACGATGAAAACACTTCACCTTGGACATGTCCTGCTTCTTGCCATTCTTGGACTCATATTTAGAATGTAATTTCTTCCCCTTCCCCTTCCTCGCCTTGGTAGCCAAAGCACAACCCTCTTCATCCTCATTCTTAGATGAATATCCATATTTGGTGTTCCGTCTGAACTCCTCCTGCACCAAATCCAACCACAATCATTCCAAATATGGAAATTTTTACCTTCCATTGGCAGAGTCTTGATAACTGTGCCAACTCTTGGGAAGTCCTAGGAGAGTCAAGCTCACCAAATCATTATTATAAACTGTTATTCCAATGCTCCCTATTTCATCTCGACATTGGACAACATTGTTAGATATTTTGGAATGGTGTCGCCCTTTTCCATCTTGATCTTCCTGAGTTTATCTTTGAGCGCCAATTTCCTATGGTTGTTGCTGCTTTGGAATAGATCCGTCAAAGCCTTACACATTGCATATGTTGTGTATTTCCCATGGAGGCTTGAGAAAATGTGGTTTCGTACTCCCTGCAACAGGATCCTCCTCGCCTTTGCCACTTTCTTTTGCCATGCATCAAGATTTGCAGCATTTGCAACATCGGGTTTAGGAACATATTTGTCAATGAATTCCTTCAACCCATTATCTTCGAGTACTGCCTCCATCCTTTCCTTCCAAGAAATGTAGTTCAAGCTTCCCTCGAGTGCATACTCTAACCTCAAGCCATTGAAAGCCATTTCGACCTTGAATTAGTTGTAGCACCAAGAAATTCTTTCTGCAAATTCGAATTCTATCCAGCCACAAACTTAGCTCCTGCTTCACTTCTATAATTTCCTATGCTTTGATACCATGTATAAATTATACAACAAGCATGTATATCTTGGATTCAACCAATCTAACAATGTACTAAATTTAAATAATGAACCGCTTCTACAAATCTTTTTCGGAATTAAAAACACAATCGCTAATCACAAGAACATGAAGAAAGATCAATCACACACAACATATATAATTTCCCGGGGAAATATTACAGCTAAAAACTCCAATATCTTCTAATGTATATTAAGCATGGATCATGAAACAATTACATACAAAACTCTTCTCACAAGAACCTTCCAGTACTCAGCTAATTGTATCACACTGTCATATGCAAAACTGACCAACACATAGCCAATTATCAGCCTCCAGACAGCCTGCCTTGCTTGTACAGTCCCTAATGGTAAAGATCCCTAAACGATATGAATTATTGCCTGCCTTGCCTGCATAAGTATCATGGTCACTCAAATGGGTGTTTTCCTGCATGTGTGCAAGCCAATAATCCTACAACTGATAGTCAACCTCCCTTTCACCTAGAACTCAACTGGGTCTCCACTGGATCTGACATGCTTGTAGCTAATAATATTAAATCCTCAGTTGCACGTGAGATCACTGATTGTGAATTAATTAATATTTAATTCAATATATATCTCACTAGTGTATCTTCAGTTACAACTAACACAACTGGGTTTAACTCACTTAATTGAGTTAATCTCATTTACAACTTGCACCAACTCATGCACCATTGCAATTCGAACTTTGTTACAACTAGAATTACTCTACATGCCTCACCAAAAACCTCTAACTCGAAATCCACTAGCTAACTGAATTATCACTTTCAGTTAACTCATTCAAGTCCACATTGAGAATATATTACAATTTAATGTCCATCTTAATTAAGGGATAATAAAAATAGACATGCACCCAAAAATAGCACTGTGAGCCCCACCCTAGTCTGGGTACTGAATGCAAACAGGTGCTGAATGCAACCAGGTGCTTAATGCACTAGGCGTGGGTGTTGAATCTTCTTGTTTAATCTCAACACTCTCCTCAATGCGACGACTTACGCCAAGTGCGACACCAAAGATACACTTTGTGACGACCGTGATGACACTTGTGTGACAATGCTTGAAACTTTGGAAATGAGTGCGACATATGTTTACATGGTAATACCAACTCATTTTCACAAAGATTACCCCTCGAACCACCAAAAATAGCTTTTGTGCATTGTGTAACACTCCACATGCTAAAAGATGACACTTTGATTTTCTTGCAAATGGGACAAGGACACTTAGAGAAAACACATGCCATAACTTTCAATTATTGTGACGACAACATGCAAAGTCAAATTAGGCTCCTAAATTTAGATGTAGGCCAAAATTTTGGAGGGTGTTGTAGCAGCGACAACACAACCATTCTTTATACTATTTTAATAGCTAATTTATTTCAAAATGATACTAGTATACGTTGCAAAGAGTACATACATAGTTGGTGCTTACGTAGTTTGTTCATATACTAATGATAACATCATCACTTCTAATTCGTAGTTTGTGTATGTTTCCGTACAAGAATGAAAGATAATAAACATTTAAACACAACATTTAGCAGTCTTACTAACTAAGTCACAATAATCCAATATGAATTGAACATTACACCAAGATGATCATAAATGAATTAAGCAAGAATTTAAGACATAAAATGAACAAATATGGAACTAAGTTGGAATTTCTAATTTCTAGTAACATCCATAACTACCCTAAATCACCCCTCCTCCTTAAGCTACTTCCATCTTCCACATCCTATCCTTTCCTCTACATTGATATGTTAAAGTATAAATTATATTGACCTAACTCCAAATAGAACATGTAACCATAAATGTCAACAATATAAACCAAGCTTTCCTAGTAGGCAACTTATATCGGCTATTGCACACTTAAGGAAGCATGCCTCAACACAACCCTCCATAACTATGGGTTTCAAAGGATAAGCAAGGGGTAAGACTTCCACCATTCTTAATAGAATTAGAATGAACACCCTCTTAAGACCACATGAAATTGATATTTTGGTTATGTTGTGGCCTATACAACAATCCCCCATTATGATTTGAATTATTCATAAAATAGTGAGGATCCTTCCAATTTTTTCTTTTCTTTTTACTTTAAAAACTTAGCTACTAATTAGATCTCTAATTTATTGTGCAAAATATCATAAATTATACGGGAATAATGCATCTTTTAAATCCTAATTTAATTCAAGGTTTATTGGTCCTGTAATGTAGGATTCCTAGATGTGGATAATATGAATCTCAATCAAACCAAATATAATGTTATTCAATGAAGACCAAATGTCAAATGTTATTCTTTATATCCAAATCTAGATATTTTAAATAAGTTTGTATAAGTCAAATTGGATGGAAATTTGATAGTCTTTTTTTAATTTCTCTGAATGCTCAAATATCTAATTTCAATATTAAAGTTTTTTCCTTTATTTTTTATGATTTTCAAGTTACATACACATGATAGATGCCGTGGCAGTTATGACATGATAGATGCCGTGGTAGTTATGACCCAGATTTCTTTCACCGGTTGGCTCATAATGGCCTAATTCTTTTATATGACTTAATAACAGATTTCGAAGTGGGTGCCCCTTTGTGGATGTCCTTTGAGGCATCTGGTTTGCAGGATATGGACAGGGAGAATTGGCAGAATCTCATCAGTTCTTATCAGGCTGCAGGTTTATGTTTTGACCCTTTGGGTGATCGTTTCGTGTGGGGAGGGACACATAGGGGAACAAACATATGTGTCAAGGACCTGTACCTTCACATAAAATCCGAGGGTCATACTATCACTGACTTTCCTGGTTTCTCTAAGGTGTGGAAATGGAGGATTCCCCACAAGATTACTCTCTTCAACTGGCTTATCAGAAAAGACAAGATCCTCACTTGGGAGAATCTACAAAGAAGAGGGAATCATGGACCGGGGCGATGCATAATGTGCAAAGAGGCACTGGAAACAGTTAATCACATTTTCATTGAATGCAAGGTGGCCTATGGACTTTGGGATATGTTATCACACTGGGCTGATAACCAACCTTGGAGGTCGCTGCCCTTGATCCAGGCTTTCGATTTTTGGGCTACGAAGGGTGATGGGAAGAAGGCTCTTCCCTACTATGTTTGTTGGGAGATCTGGTGCCATAGGAACAACATGCTTTTTAGTGAGGGAAGTTTGGATATCTTTAGGATGTACAGGAGAATTCTGGATTGGATACATAAAAATCCTGGCCCGGATATGGTGAGTAGGGATCTGTCCATCAAGATCAGACCTCACTGTATCCAGCTGCCGGCAGTTTTCTTCGATGGTGCTCAACAGGAAGGCGTTTGTGGATGTGGTGCTTGGATACAAATGGAGGAAGGAGAATGCTATCATATATTTTGGAATGGGGGCCCTGGTACAAACAATAAAGCTGAGGTCATGGCCTTATGGAGCGGGCTCCTTGTGGCTCATGTCTTGATGATTCCTAGCATTGATATCTACGGAGATTCCCAGATTGTCATCGACGGAATATCAGGCAGGGCTTCCCTCAGGTGTACAAATCTCTCAGGATGGGTTGAGCGCATTCACCGCTATCTATCTCTCTTTCAGAAAGCTCCTCTCCATCATATATACAGAGAACTTAACGAGAGGGCGGATAGGCTTTCTAAACTGGGGCTGGAACAAGCTTTTGGTTTTATCACAGTCACCCGTTTAAGTGAAAACAGGGAAAGGGAATCCTTCAGAATCTCATTGTAGGAACAATACATCAGAGCTGCTGCACATTTCTTTGGCCAGCTTGTTGTTTACAGGATTTTGATTTCTTCTGCGTGCAACAGGGGATCTCTTTCCTTCTGGAACAGAGTTTTTGGGTTTTTATTTGATGTTTTTACAGCTGATCTTCTCCTCGTGCCGAGTCTCTGCTTTGGTACCTTATGCTGGGTTCTGGGGTGTACACATCTACTGGGGATACCTGTCACCGGACACCTAGGTAATATGATACAAAGGACCTATTGATCATCTGCAATGACCTGTACATAACTTTTGGATGCTACAGGTTCTTCGGTGTTCCTGTATTGTATACACGCTCATGTGGATCGACACTGGGTGTATATCATGCTCCTGACGATGGTTACATTTGGAACAAGCGAGCATGACCATATTTTTGATCCTGGATTGTTGCTGATTGTCATTTTTATTGCGCTCATTGGGTTTCCTTTTGGTTAGGTTGCAGTCTACAGGGGTTTTTTCTGTCCTTGGAATTTTTCAAGCTGCTCTGCTTTGTCTGGCTACCAGCAGGCTTACTTTGCTCGCTTGATCGGTCATTGATGCAGGCTCCTGTTGGTATGATGACAATTATGTTGGTCATATCCCTGGAACATACTTTTCCAGGATTCTTGGACACTATGGAGGTTTTATTTTGGCACCAAGGATCAATCGTATCTCCACTTCTTTGTTTTGACTACTCCACTGGGGTCATTTTTCTGTCTTATATGATGTCTAGGCATACCTGGATGTATCTCAGCTCGTTATTTTTAGATGGTACATATGGCTTTTTATCTAGCTCTATTCCCCTGTATGTGAAGTGGGAATTTCTTCATTATGTATGATTTATGGACTGTTTTATCATATCAATATAAAACAACGTTTTTTCTCTTTGTGAAAAAAAAGAAAGACATATTGTTCCACTTGTTCCTTAAAGATTTTGATTTGGACTAATAACATGTCATATAGGAATAATGTGTCTGTGTATGTGGTCATGTATAGAAAACACCTTTCGAAATCCTCTGAATGTCATATCTCTTTTCCCTGAGCTATCGAATCTAGATCTCGAAGCTAGCATATGTAGCAAGTCATTTTCAAAGTTTTGGATGCCCTTAACGTTGCATTTGAATGTTTCTAGATCTAGACAGGATTTCTTGAGTACAATATTTTGATATCTCAAATGTATGGTTCTTAGATTACTATTCCAAGGATTTACATCTCATATTTGTTAAGGAATTTGTAGTTTATTAGATACTTAGTCAGTTTCATGTTTGAATGTAACAAATTTAATTTGTTATACAATGAGAAAATATTATAATTGAAAAATATAGGAATCATACGATTATGATGGAGTAAAAGGAATAATCAAAGTATTTTACTATATATGTTTACTAAAATAGGGAGGTAATATAACAAAAGTTTCAGGAAGTTTGATAATAGGTTGAAGTAATACATTAGTTTAAAAGCAATTTTTTTCAATATAAAAGGGGCTGAAAAACTCGATATAATAAGATGCATATTTTTATCACTTAGAATAATAAATTGGAAGGATACATAGTTTTTTTAGAAGTTGATATTAAAAACTTGTAATTGTTCAAGAGTCCTTTTTTGTAAGTTGTTTAATTATATCTTTCACTTTGGTAGATAAAATTATTTTATTTTTTAATAATTTTTTACAAATGATTTTTATAAGATGTAAATGTATAAAAAATATTATTTTTGAATAAATATTTGTTCAAAAATATAAAGTATATATTTCTATTTTAACAAGTGTTAGATAGTAGTTTGTCTTTTCTCCCTTTAAAAAAATAGTGCAACTATCTCATTATTGTGATATATTAAAAGAATTAGCAACTAAGCTTTGTAAATATAATTGTAAAATGTATCTTCTAAATAAGATTGGCTTCAATTTATTTTAGAATCTTGAAAATTATCATTTAATATACATCTTAACTTACAAAAATTAAGAAACTACAATGTACTATAGACAAATAGCTACTTGTAATATATAGTTTATTTTGGATGTTGTTTGAAATATTAAATGTTATAACTATATTAAGTAAATATAGAATGACAAACATATTTAGTGATAATGAACGTATAAATTTAAAAATATAAAAAATAAAAATAATTTATTTATTTATTTATTATGGAGATTACAAAATTATTAGACATTTTTCATGTTAATTATAATATTACTTTTTTTTTTAATTAATATGAAAATTATTTTGCCACATTTTAATAATGAAATGTATCGATTACCTAATTATGTGATGTCTCACTCACTTTATTATGGAATGCAATAAAAACAAAAATAAAATCATGTGACCCATGTACTCTTAGCTCATTATTTGATGCACTGGGCAATAACATGTCCAAATTGACAACCAATCCCATAAGAGATAAATGTTAATAACATAAATTCCAAAAAATAGGAAAATAAATTTTAAAGTTGCACTTTGTTAAATTGAAAAATATATCTCATGTTTGACTGAATTAATACACAGTCAACAAATACCCAATGCATAATATCAACCTAGGGGCAGGGATAATAATTACAAAAACTTATGAATTATTTCCTATTATTCAGTGATCAATCGTTTATTTGTGTCTCGTCCTTACACACACACACACACACACACACACACACACACACACACACACACAGATATTGAACATTTTTATTAAATTTATTCACTTTGATTATCATTATATCTTATCCAAAACTTTATTTCGGCGGCAACCAAGCCCATATAGACAGGATTTCACCATCCCAAATGAGTATAGGCCTAGTTGGGTCCTCGATTGGGTGATATTTCCTTGTTGTATTTGGTAGATTTTTTCTGAGCATCAACAATTTTGGCACTATAAGGAAGGCTAATGACTTTGAATGGTTAAAAAGGCTTCATGTTTTGCTAATCCATCAAGATCCACCCATATACCATCTCAAAGGAATCCTGTGACAAAAGCATCTAAAGAGATTATAAAATTTTCATAACCTTCTCAATCAATCATATTATAACCTTCTATACATTTATCTAACCCACTAGAATTTAAATCCTAGAGTAATCGTATTATAAAATCTCAATCCAAATTTACAAATACAAGTGCAACTTAAAAACTTGGTTTTCCAATCTTGTGTTAGTTGAGTTACAAGAGAGAAAAGTAATGAGCTTGGTCAATCCCTTGTGGAATTATCCATTTGCAAGTCTCATGAATTTACGAGATCAATCTTAGAGAAGACTATTTCTCTTCTCAACTGATTAAATAAATCATTAATTTGTGGCAATGGATACATGTTCTTGATGGTAACCTTATTCTATTGCCTTTAATCAACTCACAAATTGAGTGTGTCATCCTTCTTCTTCATGAATAGAAATAGTGCTCCCCATGGAGACACACTTGGTCTTATGTAGCCCATGTCCAACATATCCTTGAGTTGTAGCTTAAACTCAACTAGTTCTAGAGTGCACATTATATATGGAGCTTTGGATGTTGGAGCTACTCCTCACATAAATTCAATGGAAAAGTCTACTTCTCGGTGAGGAGGTAAACTAAGAATTTATTCGGGAAACACATATGGAAATTGTTTTAATACAAGGTGGTATCTTAGGATATCATTGTCATCCTTCTTGCCACTATAGTTAGCTTAAGTGTTGCTAGATATTTGCACAACAAAGAAAATACATCCCTTTATGCGGCTTCTCTTGGCTTGTATAGCTAAAATTACTCTCATCGCAGTGGATTTCAACTTTCCATGCAATATTCTATGCTCTCCAGCTCCATCTAGGAATTCAATGATCTTCTCAAAGAAATATACCATGGTTCGATGCAGGAACAGTGAGTCCATGCCCAATAGTATGCTATATGCTCCCAATGGAAGCATATTGAGGTTTGCAATGGTTGGCATCCCATTTAATTTGATTGGGAAATCCCTCACTCAATACTCAAATATTTTTTTCATCCCTGTGGCTAGTTGGAATAGCCAAGGATCATTGTGTGCTTCCTTCTTTAGTACATGTTTCTCGATGATAGTGAGACTAATGTAATTGGAATTTTAACTAGGGTAAATCAAAACAGAGATGTTTTGGTCACAGAGCATAGATTCCATCTCTATAATTGTTGCCCGATGATTATCTTAGAAATTATCCACTGCTGCATAGATTTTGGGTATATTTTGAACCACATCCTTAACTATCTCTGCCTCTTGTGTGTTGTACAATCTCAGGCCAACATGCTTGTGTTGTGGGAATTATTTCCTCAAGCGATTTCTATCACAAGTCCAACACTTAAAAGAACCCTTGTCATAACCCTTGGCTTCTTCTTTAGTAGAACAAATTCTGCTAGCAATGTTGGACATCTGCTTATTTTCTTGGTCAATAGGGGCCGTGCTTGTTCCCTTGCTTTCTCTTTTCCATTTTCCTTTAAATTTGGTATTTCCTTTGAATTTCCCGGCTGACTTATACTTAGCTCTGTGTCTAGACTGCTCATCACAATGATTTATTTTTTGAATTACATCCTCTAATGACTTGGGCTCATCAAAGTCAAATTAATCCTTGGAGGATTATGACAGTCCATTGACATACCTAAATCTTCGATTTTTCTTCCTTAAGGTAGGGAACATACCTTAGAAGTTATAAGAGCTTGGTGGTGTACTCATCATTTGTCATTTGTCCCAGTTTGAGTTCATAGAAATCCTTAGCCTTGTTGTCAAATTATCTCTCGGATAGATACTTGTTCTTGAAATACTCCTGAAACTCCTTCCAAGACAATTGTTCTTCTCTTATACCATCTACATTTTTTAGGTCTGCGTACCATGTATCAGCGTTGCCTTTTAGGTTGAAAGTGGTTGTTTGAAAATCAAGGAAATTTTAATATTTTATTTTTACTGTTGTACAAGCTGACTTCTGTTTTCCTTTCATTTATCTTGCTTCCTTTTGTATTTATTTATTATTTTTACCTTTCCTTCTCTCAATGACTTATTATCCTGATGATGGGTCTTGATTGTGACTTGAAACGTCGATTCAAAATGCATAATGTGGATTCATCACCGAATCTTAACTCTTCAAAACCCATCCACAAAAACCTCCAAATAGAAATCAAGGAAATTGTAGATTAATGTTGATTTCCCTTACTTTATAATTACTTGTGATATTTGTTGGATTTTAATTAATTTGTTTTACTTCTTCATCAAGCAATTACCAAAACATGAAGATCACAAAGACATAAAGAACATGACAAATTGGCTTCAAACAATGGGAAAACCCCATAATTAGGGAAAAACCTAACAATCTTATTATAGAATCATATCAAAATGGGACCTCTAAGACCCAAAGACTAAACCTCCTCCAAGCACCAAGTCAACCCTCCAAAAGTATTCTTCAATCGAGTCAACATTTTTCCAAGTTAATAATGGTAAGAACTTAGGAACTCTGCTTCAACTCAAATTCTTGGCTATCTACTTCAGGTCTACAATTCATATCTGCAATCCTTGGCCCTGCAAATCACATAGAAACCATGGCATACTCACACGTGTGAGAAAAACAAGTCAAAAGTTAAAGTTTCCTTCTTCTTCCTTGAGTTTCTCTTTTTTCCTAGGCCTTTGCTTTGCTTTCTTTCTTGTGTTATGCATAGATCGAACTTAATTTTCATACCTTAAGATGAGGACGAAGTCTCCCTCATATATAATCATTTAGGAGAGTGAAAAGGTGCCTCAACAAGGTCGAATTATCATGGTAGGGCCGACTTGGTGTTGGAGGACAAAATGAATTTACATTACTAAAAAATGAATATTTTTCTTTTGTTACAAAGAGTCCAAATGGGACTTTAATAGATGAAAAACATTCTTCTTGACTAAACAATCCTTAAAATCATGAATAACATGCTTAACCTAGACATGAGCACGAAACCCATGCTTTAATAAATAAAATTGTTTTTATGCTTTTACCTAAAATACAAATTGATACAAATACAAAGATAAATATGAAGACCAAGCCTAGTTACTTTTCCAACACTCCCTCTTAACTAGGGAGGTAATCATAAAGACTCAACAGGTCTATCTCAAGTTGAAATATTCTCATAAGAAGGGATCCAGATTGATAAGCATTCATGATGATAGTATCATCATAGCCAACATTGTAACATTAATAATGCCTTGACAAGTACACTTTATCTCTCCACAAGATAAAAGCACAATGTTGGGAGGCATTCCGTGGGACACCATACCACCTCTTTGAGGTACATATCCCGCCTAGGATTCCCAAAGTATGTCCTCCATCAAACCATTTCCCTCAAGGAAATGTCTGTCCACCGGACCATTCTTTATCCAAGTGCATGTACTTGAATTAGGATCTCCATATGAATCCAGCACAGTACATGACTCAAGAATGCCTATCCTAGATGCATATCCAATCCACCATTCTCTTTATTTATGTCTATGTACATGACTTAGGATATCAATCCTAATATGTCATAACACCTAACACAAGGAGAAATAGTGTCGAACCTTAATCCCTCTCAACCTGACAGGAGAAATCCATGCTCACTCCCTCTAAAATATGGAAAGTGCATCAACAAGCCTCAGTTTGTGTTAGAAGTATTCATAATTCCCTTACATCAAATACATGTTATTGTTGTAGCTTCCTCAATTAGCCCTCTGATCACTAAGTTTTCTCATTTTGCAATTTCTTGAACTAAGGCTCCAAATCTGCCTCTTAAGAATCCATGATCCTGTACTCAAGGTCTTCACCTACTGCATTATGTATTGTTTCCAACACTAATTCCTTCAGTGCACTACTTCCTTCCTTGAATATAGTCCATCACACAATTCCTGAAACCGACTAATTACAATACAAGATTATCCAATCTATTTTTCAATCAACCTTGAACACAACTTGATTGACCTTTCCATTCAATCTCTATTAGTCAGTGTAGTTCCATAAACTTAGATAAAATTTCCCTCTAGTTGTTATTCTAATATTTCCAAAATAGCCAACTCTTAGGGTCTTCAAATAAACCTTCTTATTAGTCCTCTATTTTCCTTTTAGATGATTGTCCTTAGGGTTTCTATACAAAACCATCTAATTTTCCTATTATTGCTTCAGATTGACAATCCTTAGGGCACCAATCAAACTGCCTTTCAATAGTGACTTGGTTGCTCCAAGATTATTATCATAAGGTATTCCAAGCACAACCCACTTGATAGTGAATGTCCACTACTTCATTTTCCTTAGGGTTTCCATAAATATTCCCACATAATAGTGAACCAACCCTTGCACTCACTGTTCAAAGAGCTTCTTCAAGTCTTCCCTCTAAACAACCTCATATTTGAGCCTGCATCGTTCGGCTCTATCTATGGATTCCTTGTACCTGCAAAACACAACAAAAAACCCTCACCAAAGGACCCTCTTCCTACGCAACTTCCACAGAGGGATGTGACCTTTCTTTAGAAGGCCTACTAGGAAACTCAACCTCCAAAACATGCCCTTATTTCAATTTGAAATTGCACAGAAGTCTCGTTCCTTCTTGAACATGAGAATCCTTCTTCTTTTTCTCAAAACTAAATCTCTATAATTTTTCCAAATGTCCTTCTGGGCATGCCCATATTTTTCTCCTATTCACTAACTTACCACATATCCTTTTTATGCCTTGGATTTATTTCAAACTTTGGTCATATTGCAGACTTGTGGTAACCCTAGCCTCAAATTGAAGCAAACCACATTAATAGCCAACAAACCCTCTTACCTTTCGTTGTTTCCTGACATTTACCAAGCCTCCAATATACAAATATAATTGGTTCTTAGCCTTCCCGTGGAATTCAATAAGGACCTTTGGCCCGTCTATTACAATTGCAATATCTTTTCCATTATGATTCCTTAGAACATAGATAAATTACACATGTTCTTGGACTCTTCTCAAATGAGAACTCAGTTGATAACGACATAAGCATTCTTCAAACTTGGCTCTGCCACTTTACCTTGAATATTTGGTTCTTCTTCAAGTCCAATAAGCTTTGTTTGTTCCCATATCACTGTCCAATTATCATGTCGTGGTTTCACTTTCCTGTAGTAACTCATGTCATAATTATACCTAGAACAAAATCTTGTCACTAGCATTTATCCAATAAATTTGCTTTTGTAGATGGGTTATTAAATTTACAAGGTAGAGAGAATACTTCGATTTCGGTCTAGTAGCTCAAAAATGAACTTGTATTGTTTGTAGCAACTTGAACTGTTGCAACTTGCACCATAAAAACCAATATTGCATGCCATCATATCACTGTTGTGACTTTTTTACACACTATATTTGTACATTGTAGTAGCTTATATATCATATTGTTCATATTACTTTCAGTTCATAGAGGAGGTGTCAAGAATTCTCACAATTCTTTCATAAACTTGCACTAAAACTAAAGAAGCTTGGATCACTCATACCATTGTTACTTGTATCAATTTTCATCATATTGAAGCACCATTCTTGGATCTTGGGTACTTAGAAAAAAACATATTCTGTATCCATTACCATGCCATTTCTGGCACTCATATTACAGTTGTATCAATTCATCAAAAGAGAATTTGTACAATGGTCATTCAAAGGAACTCGTTCATCAAAATTGAATTACTTATTGTAAAGAATTATCAAATATCTATCATACAAATATTAGATAGGAAGAGGATAAACTTGCAATGGACAAATTTTCTTTATTTCAAAGGGAACTTGGATTATTTATATGTCGAGAACAAAATCTTTTATATGCGCTAAAAGTAGAGAGTGATGACTTAAGATGAAACTCAAATCAACCCACATTCAAACTCGTATCAGTCTTTGGATTCTTCTTCAAGTAGTGACTAAAAGAGTGTTGCGACCTTTCTTCCTTTTTAGATTGCCAATAACCTATGATATTTTTGCCTCCATTTGCTAAACTTAACTCTGATACCATGTTGGAAAATCAAGGAAATTGTAGATTAAGGTTGATTTTCCTTACTATTACTTGTGATATTTGTTGGATTTTTATTACTTAGTTTTACTTCTTCATCAAGAAAATATCAAAACATGAAGATCACAAAGAACACTAAATATAAGCTTCAAGTTAGGGGAAAACCCCACAATGGAGGAAAAACTGAGCAATCCTCTTCTTATAGAATTAGATTAAAATTATACCTCCAAGACCCAAAGAGTATACCTCCTTCAAGCACCAAGTCAACCCTCGAAAATTATTCTTCAATCAATTCAACTTTTTGCCAAGTCAATGATGGTCAGAACTCACAAAACTCACAAATTCTGATTCAACTCAAAGTCTCGACCCTCTACTTCAAGTCTTCAATTTAGATCTGCAATCCTCGGCCTTGAAACTCACAAAGAAACCCTAGTATACTCGTACATGTGAGCGAAACAAGTTAAAAATTCAAGTCTCCTTCTTCTTCCTTGAGTTCCTCTTCTTTCCTAGGCCTTAGCTCTGCTTTATTTCTTGTCTTATGCGCAAATCAAACTTACTTTTCATATATTCAAATGAGGAATAAGTCTCCCTCATATATAGTCATATAGGAGAGTGAAAAGGTGCCTCAATAGGGTGACTTATCATGGCGGGGCCGATTGGTGTTGGAGGACAAAATGAATTTACATGACTAAAAAATGAATCTTTTTTCTTTTGTTAAAAAAAGTCCAAATGGGATTTTAATATATGGAAAATATTATTCTTGACTCAAGAATCCATAGAAGCATGAAGAACGTGCTTAAATTAGACTCGAGCATGAAACCCATGCTTGAACAAATAAAATTATTTGTCTTCTTTTAATAAAATACAAATTGATACAAATAAAAAGATAAATATGAAGATCGAGCCTAGTTAATTTTCCAGTAGTGGCTACCTCGCTTTCATGTTATGTGATTAGTTATGAATTCGAAATAACTTCCTCATTCACAACAATAAGGCTTTGACATCCTTTGATTTATTATTTCACCATAAAAGGTAAGAGATTTAGCTTTCTTAAACTCCTTTTTTACATACTCTTTTTCCCTCCTTTCCTCATGGTGATGATGGTGGCACTAACGATGTGGCCTCTTGTGAGTGTCCTTGTACTATGGCTCATGGGTGCTTGACTTATTTTTAGGGGTACCTAACAGAGTGCCTCCTTTCATGGTGTCTTCACTTGATATTTTGTGCCTTTTTTCTGAATCTGCTCTCATTTTCCCCATTCATTCTTTCTTCTTGCCCCAAAGTATTTTGCATGTCCCTATGGATGATTTCAAACTCATGTTTCCTTTGCCTTTGCAAGTCTGATAGAATTTGTAGTATGACTACATTAAATTCTGCTTGTTTCTCTTGTGCTCTAATAAGCCTCTCATTGTCAACCTTACAACTCCTTATTTCTACTCTCAAGCTTCTCAACGTGTCCATCAAATCGGGAGAGTCTACCCCTCCTCACTATCCAATTGATATTTCCTTTTAATTGTCCTTCCTTCTTCATGCCCATGTTATGTTTGATCAGAGCTATATTGCACCATTCTATTATTCATTCCTTGGTATGTTGGTTCTATACTGTACCACCCTTTTTTGTTCATGTGGCCTTTGAACTTCATGTGATGTTAAACAAACATGACTATTATATTTTAACAAAATAAAATGCATAATAAACACTATCACCTTGGCTTGTTGTTGGAAATATGTTGGTGTGAAGCTAGCTGAAATATTACACCTCAGTTAGCACAATATAAAATCATATCAACATCAATAAAATCATATTAATCATATGCATATGTACACCATAATGAAAACACACCAAACAACACATGAAATCCATACCAAAATCAGTTTCCCAATGCTTATCAGGAGGCTTTAAGGCCTCACTAGATCTTCCATGGTCTAGTGTCATACCTTCACTTGTTAGTTATGCGATGGAGCCCTTCGAGTCCAAGTGTGGAACTTGGATGTTCTAATACCACTTTGTAACATACCCCGTATTAACCTTAGCCCAAAAGAAGAGTAGAAGGAGATAGTTACTATGATGACTCGATCTCCAAGGTCAAGTTATGGAAATGGGGTAAATTTTTTTTAGCCTTTTCTGACTCTCTTAAAACTTAAAATGAATGACACTGTTGCATTAATCTCATTGAGACCTTTCCAATGATATAAAATTTTTCTCCATTATGACCCTCGAATAAAAATATATGGCCATTCAAATTTTAGCCATTTAGTTAGCACCACTTCACCAACCTACCACAAAGTGCCCACGTTGTTATCCCAGTCATCCACCTTACCACCACATGGTAGTGTTGCCTTAGTTCCCAACTTGTTCATATTGGTCATGTAATAACCCCACTATACAAAAAGTGTGACCCAAATCATAACACATATGTGTTATATGAAATGAATTGTGGGTGCGGGCCCCTCAAAGGCCACATCTCCCTAGAAATAACCTTCTTAGAAATAACTCTTTCCACCCATTATTGTTTCTTCCAAGGACAACCATTTCAAGATTATGTGGAAAACCTAACAATCCTTTCTCCATCGTGTCCTCTCACTATTCCCAACAATGACGTGCAACTAGGTCCACTCCTGCCATGACATCCTGGAGTTTAAATTTCACGATTTACTCACATAGTCCCTCGTTATTTCTTCAGAGGACAAAATGATAGGGCATTGTCATCACCCCATTCTGTTGGGGTGAGGTCACCCTCCATGTGGATCCACCTAACACATACCACATGCCACACAGATCCATGCCACATGAGCCCCAATACCCTCAAAACTAGTTGACACACATTGTGTTTTCCAGATGCCACTTAAGACCAAAGCCACGCCACCTACCACGCTGGAATTGGGTCCCGCCTACTCCGAGGCTTGATAAAATCAAATTTCCACGTTAAAATGATATTTTGCGCCTTTTTTACCAACCAACGTCACTAGTAAAGTCATATTGGGAACAATATCTTAAAATATTTCCCTTGGGCTTCCTTCGAAAATATTTGAGGAACAAAGTTCCAAGACTTGTGAATTAGGTGAAAGTCATTCGATGATTGGGATATTGCCTACCTTGAAATGTAAAACACCTCATTAATTGATCACTTGTTGAGTCATCTCAGATATAAAATCTTGGAGGTTACTCTTGGGACTCCCCTCGAAATCTCCACAGTACCAAATATGTGGGGTTATTCAATGGATGTGAGCTCTCACCCATCGATGACTTGAATTTCTCTTGCAAAAGCATTTGGTCGATGTGACCGATTACATGGCTTATGGGACTCTAGCGTTTTGAGATCCTATGGGTCTTGAAATCCAACCCACAACATGTATAAGATGAATGGTTTGAGAACCATTCCCTCGTCTATAGGTTTAGCCATGATGGTTATATACAAATGGGCCTATTGAGACATAGTGCCCGACACTTAAAGCATTGAGGCTCAACCTTGCTTCATCAATATGGACAATAGCTTGAATCTGGTGGTTTTCAAGGGATTCTACCCTTAGGACCTGTTATAAATGTATGTATAACCATCATTATCCCTCTATAAATTGGCCTGCAACATATATAGATATACATACTTATATGTATGTATATGTATGTGTGTGTGTGTGTACACACGAATGCTAGTCCTTTTGAATTTGCAATCAACAAACCAAGGTCCTCCAACCACATCATTTCATACAGTCAACTGATTAATTAGTAGAGGTCATCTGATTTTTTCACACGTAGGTCATATAGAATGCTTCATGTATTCAAGATAATTAATGGGATAAACCATTTCTAAAGGAAGATTTTCAAGAGCATTTCTACACAAGAATTCCACATTCCTTATTATTAACACATGTCAGTCATTAACACAACCAGATATACCAACAAGTAAGTGTAAGAAATTTATCATGTTGGAAGAATTCTTGTTATTGATGTCAAAGGACACACCATCTCAAGAAGTAAATCACATAGGCTTATAGAGGACTTCAAGCCTTTTCCAACAAGTATTTACTTGCCTTCTAACTCCTACTCACTGGTGAGATATTAATTTTCAATTTGGGAAACCCATATTATTCAAGTCATTCTACATGAGCCTACAAGAACACATGTCGGTCCCATTGCCAAGAGACATGTCGCTTCATGAAAGGTTTAATTAGTATAAATATGGATTCGTTTAGCCTCAATTGGGAATCCAATTTCAGAAAGACAAATAAGAGAAAAATGAGTTCTATCTCAAATAAGATGAGAAGGAGTTCACAACTCGTGAACCAAGAAGCAGATCAAAAATAAATTTAAGGGTTTCTTATTGGGTTTTGGTCATACTTTCTTGTGGTTTTTTGGTGGGTTCTTGATTATATTTATGCATAAATTGATCTAATTTTGGTTCAAAACTCATCCCTTTGAGTAGACCTACTCGACCCCATAACAACATACATTTTGAACTTTTAAAACAGACCTCATCCCTGAGGCATATCTCTATAATTTTGGCCCTATGGAAATTTTGTAGCAAACCTTTGAAATTTTGTCCTTGTGGAGACCTGTGATAAGGCATATTTCAGACCTTTTTAGGAGCATAACGCACCTTGGTTAAGGACAAAATCTCAACCTTTTCACCTCAACTCTGTGAAGAAATACTTAAGAATGTGGGAGCCATATTTCTTCATTGTAAATTGGGTATCTCAGACCTGTAATAGAAGTCAAACCTGAGGTAATTTTGGACTTGGTTTCCAGCCTCCTGAAGTAGTAGAGTTTGACCCTTTTGGATCAATACCCTCGGTCATGAGATTTGGAGCAAAATTGAAGCTATATCTAAAAAAGTTTGGATCAATATTGAGAAAAGTTTAAAAAACTCCTAGAAGCCTTGAAAAGCCTTTGTTGGATCATTATTTTGAGTTGATTTAGGTCTTTTGTTGGATCTAAGTTTAGCCACTTCTTGATGAAGACACCCTTGGAGAATATTTGGAGCACCATTGAAGATCATCCTTGAAGTTGAATTGAAGACCTTGTTGTAGCATATTGTAGAGGACCTATTGTGGAGATCTTTAATCCAAACTTATATTTAGATTTTTGGAGTAGTCATCCTTGGAGCATAGTTAAATACTAGCACTTGAAGGTGTGTTTTGTTGGCACAACCACAAAAATTCTTCCTGAATCAGACCTAGAGTTTTTGTAAAGGAAGATTGGAGAGAAATTTGTAGACCTACCTTGGAGAGATTTTGTAGAGGTATTTGAATTTTTATATGGAATCTTGAAGCGATACTGAAGTCACCTTAAAAATTAAAGAAAATTGAGAGGGTTGGAGCCCAAGAGGATTGGATTCCTCACACAAGGTTGGAGCCTTGTGAGAAATTAGGTTGGAGCCTAGGTTGATATTTTAGAATTGGAGTCCTAATTCAAGCTTGGAGCCTTGAGGAAATCAAAGATTTTGTTGTACAATTTGTAGCTTGAGTTTTTGTATAAATGGATTGGAGTCCTCATTGTTTTCATTAATAAAATTATTTTTGTTTTATCTCTTGTGTTGTGGTTTAATTTGTGATAAAAATATTAATTGACATAAAATAACAATTGATAGAAATATTGATTTAACCTCCCTCTTAGTATTTCAAATAATTGGTATCAGAGCCAGCTTCTTCAAAGAATAACCTAACAGCTAGAAGAAGGATTTTTGAATCACAATGACCAGTAAGGATGCTAGGGTCCCGCAATTTGATGGAACAAATTTTACATTTTGGAAAGTTAGAATGGAGTTCTACTTAATGTTTCTTTGACTAAAATTTTGGCAATCTGCACAAATGGATACAATATCCCATATCCACTTCCAATAGATCCTTATGGGAAGAAAGCATATGTGGAAAATGAAAAGGCTTTGAATTCTATAGTAAGTGGTATGTCAGATTCAAAATTCAATAAAGTGATTAATATTAAAAAAAATATAAGAGAAGTGGGACAAGCTCAATAACAACAATGAAGGAGATGAAAAAGTCAATAAGGAAAATCTCCAAACCTTTAGAAGGTTGTTTTAAAGTCTCAAAATGAATGAAGAAAAACACATTGTTTCTTACTTTAGCTGGGCAGATGAAGTTGTCAACTCTCTCAAAGGATTAGGTGAAAACATCAAGGAGAAGAAAATTATCCATAAAGTTATGAGATCACTTCCAAACTTCTTTGATGCCAAATACAGTGCCATAAAAGATTGAAATACTTGGAAAACTTATCAATGGATGATCATGGAATTATTATTGCATATGAAATGAGAAAATGAAATTCAACTCACAAAGAAATTGCTTTTAAGGCATCAAAAACATCAAGAAAGGGGAAGAGTTGTGATTGCAATAGTGATGACTCTAATACTAAAACATAATTGGCGCAATTTGTCAAGAAGTCGAAGAAAGGATCCAAACTTAAAGGTAAGTAGCCTCTCATTTGTTTTAAATGTGGTAAAATAGGACATTATTTTGCAAAGTGTTATTTCAAGGATGACATTGACAATGAAGATGTACCTAAAAGAAGGGCATTAGAAAAGAAAGGTTCAAAAAAGAATAAATTCTTCTTTAAACAATAAAGTGATGATTTTGATGACGATGAACCTCATAAGAGAAAATTCAAGAAGAAAGGCTCAAACAAAAGGAGTTTATTTTCCAAGCAAGATAGTGACGATTCTGATGAAGATGATGATTATGCGGGAGGTAGAGAAGTATTATTCATGGCCTTCATAGATGAAACATATAAACCGAAAGAATAAGAAGGAAATGTGGATGGATTATTGATTAGTTCCATTGAATAGAATGAAAAACTAAGGAAAAATAATGGAAAGTTATCACAATAGATCATCTCTCTCAAAACCGAAAAATAAGAAGAAGAGAGGTTAGAAGAAGTATTAAACAACAAGCTAAAGGAAAAGGAAGAGACTTGTGAGAAATTAAAAGTTGAAGTTATCTCTCTAAAAAGAGAATTGGATAAGGTCAAAAAAATATTGAAAATTTTTCAAATGTTAGATGTCATCCTTAGCACTCAAAGACAAAAACATGACAAATTAGGACTTGGCTATAAATGTGAATCATCTAACTCAAAGGAGAACACTAGTGTCCATCATGAAGAAGAACCAAAAAAATATGTTGATGCTTTTCAAAATAATCCAAGAAATTAGAAGTAGTTTGAAAAACCAAAAGAACCTCCTCAAAATAATCCAAGGAATGAGAAGTTGTCTTATCCAGAAAGGAATTTCACATCAAGCCAAGCTTATACTAACATGTATCAAAATATTTTCCTTGGTCATTGTTTCCTTTGTAAAAATTTTGGTCATCAGGCTGACCATTGCAAGGCTTATGGAGGTAATAATGTCAACTCAAGTAAATATGGGACTAATTACCAAAATAAGACTATTGATTCAAGGAGAAAAAACCAGATTGGGACTTACAATTCGTTTGCTCCTATTTAAAAGTATAGTCTAGAATTCTACAATTGTAATAATCTAGTTCACGAAGCACAAAATTGTCCACTATAACCAAGATAAAAGGGTATGGAGAAGGAAAACTAGAGAACTCACCCTAAAAAGTGTGGGCTAGCTCTGTGTGCACAAAATGAGGAAAAAATGGTTTTTAAATAGTGAATTTTCCTGGCATGTGACTAGTGACAAAAATAACTTCATCTCGCTAAACAAGAAGGACGGAAATGTGATTTTTTGGAAGTGGATCTACTAAAATTGTTGGAAAAGGCACAATGAGTCTCGCCATTAGAAAGGGAAAGCACAAAATGCATTGTATGTTGAATGACTCAAGGAAAGTCTCCTAAGTGTCAGCCAAATATGTGTTCAAGGACACGATCTCATCTTATGTTCCAAGGAATGTGAAATAAGGAAATAATCCTCAAGAAAGTTGGTAGGAAGAGGAGTGATAACAACATACAACACATACATTCTTAGTGAAATTCAAGAAGAAATATGTTATATGAGTCAAGTAGATGAAAGTTGGTTGTGGCACAAATGCTTGGGACACCTAGGCTTTGATAACTTGGTGAATATTAACAAAACTCAAGCAGTAAGAAATATTCTAAAAATTTCAAAGCGAGAGAATGCTACTTATGCACCATGCCAACATGGAAAGCAAAAAAGGACCAGTTTCAATACAAATGATTGCTCATCATCAAAGCCTCTGGAATTCATTCATGCAGATTTGTGCAGTCCAACCAAAACTCCAAATCTACAAGGAGAAAGGTACTTGATTTTATTTATATATTATTATACTAGAATTATGTGTGTATTATTCACAAGATGTAAGTCAGAAGCACTAGAATGTTTTAAAAACTTCAAAGCAATATTTGAAAATGAAAGTGAGTCAAAGATCAAATGCTTAAGGGAAAATAGAGGTGGATAATTTACCTCAGGGGAATTTAATGAATTCTATGAAAAACATGGAATCAAGAGGGAACTATATGTTTTTAGGGCTCTGCAACAAAATTGAGTGGTTGAAATAAAGAACATATATGTACAAGAGACTGCAATAACAATGCTATTAGTAATTGATTTACAACCCCGAGAGAATTAGTTGAGGCAACAGTATATACTATGAATAAGGCACATCTCCAGGAAAATTGTGATAAAAATCCATACGAATTATGGAAAGGAATATATGCTTCAATGAAATATTTCAGAATATTTGGAAGTAAGTGTTTTATGAAGATCAATGATGATTCACTAGGCAAGTTCGATTCTCAGTTTGATGACTAAAAATTCTAAATAATCAGTTGTGAAAGATAGTTGAAAGTAATGATGTAAATATTAATGAGGTTTTTCTGGAAAAAGAAGTTGAAATAAATGAGGAATATCCTATCCTTTTAGATCCATAAGAAGATGTGGCAAAATAAGAGTAGGAGCTAAAGAATAAAAAAGAACCATCTCAAACTCCATCAAGGGTAAATTTCATTCAAAAACATCATATGAAAGATTGAATCATAGGTGGTGTGGATGATGGGATACAAAATCGAAGAAAAATGACAAATACACCAAAAATGAATGATATTTCCTTACTATCCACAATATAACTATAAAATTTCCCTCAAGATAGTAAGGATCCTCATTGGATAAAAGAAATTGAAGAAGAGATATATCAAATTGAAAAAAATGGAACATGGGAGCTAGTACGTCTTCCAAAGTATAAAAATGTCATAGGAACCAAGTGGGTATATAAGAAAAAAATTGATGAAGATGGAAAAATAATAAAAAATGAGACAAGATTGATGATCAAGGGGTACTCTCAATTGAAGGAATTGGCTTTGAATAAACCTTCGCTCTTGCTGCTCAGTTAGAAGCTACAAGGATGTTTTTTCTAAGGGCTTCAAAGTCTATCAAATGGACATAAAATAAACATTTATAATGGCTACCTAAAGGAAGAAGTATACATGGAACAACCAAAAGGGTTTGAATTAAGAAAAGGAAAATATTTTGTTTTCAAATTGAAGAAGGCCATATATGGATTAAAGCAAGATCCAAGAGCCTCATGTGCTAGACTTGATCATTATCTTCAACAAAAAGGATTAAAGAAAGGAGTTGCACGAATTAATCTTTACATGAATATGGACAAAGAAAATATGCTAATCACACTAGCATATGTGGATGATCTGAGTTTTGGGAGAAACAATGATGAAATGAGTCATAAAATTTCTCAAAACATGTCAAAATAATTTGAAATGTCGATAATTGGTGAGTTGTCTTAATTTATTGGAATTCAAGTAACTTAAACCAAAGCATGTATTTTTATATCACAAGAAAAATATCTCAGTGATATGTTTAAGTGATTTGGGATGGAAGAATGTGTTATTGTCAGCACACCTATGATTATAGGTTGCAAGCTATGTAAGGATAAATACTATCCTATGGTGGATGCCACTCTTTACATATCAATGATTGGAGGTATTTTATACCTAATAGCTTCATGACGAGACATCATGCAGGTAGTAGGAATGGTGGCAAGATTCCAATAAGCTCCTAAAGAATCTCATATGCTAGCTATAAAGAGAATACTTATATACCTAAAAGGCACTCTTTTGTTTGGAATATGGTATCCTAAGAGAAAAAATATTACCTTGACAACATATACTGATGCAGATTGTGCAAGAAGTGTTGATGTTCAAAAGAGTACTAGTGGGAATGCATTCTTCTTGGGGGACTATCTTGTATCTTGGTAAAGAAAAAAATAATCATCTATATCTCTCGCCACAACTGAAGTAGAGTACATAGCAGCAACAAATTATTGTACATAAATCATATGGATAAAGGAAACCTTGAAGGATGTCAAAATAGAACTAAATCATCCTATCACCATCTAATATGACAATACTAGTGCAGTCATCCTCTCAAAGAATCCAATCATGCATTTAAAGACAAAGCATATCGCAATCAAGTATCACTTCCTTCGAGAGTAGGTTGCGGAGTGGAACATAAAAATGGAGTATGTCAACACTAAGGATTGAATTGTACATATATTTACAAAACCCCTACCTCAAGAAGCATTTGAACACTTCCTAAGAAGATGGGTTTAACCACCCCTCCCATATCTATCGAGTTTCACTGGCCTGATAGGGTAAACATGAGAGGAAGAGCTACTAGGACATGACCCGACCTCCAAGATTTACTTATGGAATTAGGGCCAACAAATAAACCTACCAACCACAAAATAACATCCTATATGACTTACAGGACATTCGGAGGCTAAACGACCACTCCTAGTGCCCAAATACTGAGCTGAATAGTTATTTCACTAACCTAGACTCCCTGTCGTATGCATAAAACTGCATCCATTCGAATGTATGCCTCCATCCGTATGCATAACATGGCATCCATGTGACTGCAATCCCAATTTCTCAGTTCTGAGCTTGCAACCCCAAAATCAGTGCCACCTTTTCAGGGCTTATCTCAAGACCACTGCCCAAAACTTAATGAAACTTTCTAGAATGATAAATAACATCAAGAGAAAGATATTCATAGAAAACTTGATCAAAAAATTGACCTAATTAGGCTTAACGATGACAATCATTTCATCAAACATATGGCGAACATGTAATCTGCAGGTCATGAATGCATATTTAAACATAGGGGTATGATACTTTTCTGAGAATCGTCGAGAAGTTCTAATGCCATCTCATAACTGAAATAATGTCTATTAGCTCACGCATTCATTAACCATTAATTAACAAATCAAAACACATTAAGAGCCATAACCACTATACATCATATAACCAACATATAACCAAAAAATGAATAACATATACACCATGATAAAACAACCATCAAAGCCACATAATAACAAGTACAATTTCTCGTGGAAATAAAAGAGGAAAAGAGATCTTATTAACATCGACAAATCTAACCAAGTCAGGGACTTCCACGTACCACCAGACCATAGATTGGACTGAACCAAATCTCTCTTTCAGCCAATCACCCCTGTTCCATATTCCAAGTGTGAATGTGGGATCTCATGGAATAAACCAACCAAAACCAAACCAGGGCTTCCAGAGGCCAAACCACCTCAACCCTTAACTAGTGATTCCACCTCACAGTCGAACATCACTAACACCAACCAGATTGATCTCTAACCAAGTTTTCCAGGGCTACATGGTGTTTGTTCCAACCACATCTCCAAGAACTAATAACTCAAATCACAACCTTCTAGGGCTACAAAGCATTTTTCCAACCAAGATTCCAGGATTAGTAACTCAACCCACCAAGGGATCTAGAGCATTTTTCCAACCAAGGCTCCAGGACTAGTAACTCAACCCAAGCTATTCTAGGGATCCAAAGAATTTTTCCCAACCAATGGCTCCAGGAACTAGTAACTCAACCCAAAACCATAAGGAACCTGAGCACCAATCAGAAACAAAAACTGGAAAAACCCACAATATCATGGCTAGCTAGGAAAAGGCAAGGCTAGGAAAAACCATTGTCCATCAAGGAAATCCTCCATGCCAGTGATATATCATAACCAAATAATCATATGCATATACCATGCATGCCAAACCTATCAAGGAAATAATACATGAATCTTAATACCTGCAAAGCAATCTCGTTGTAGTTTCTAATCCTGTTGTTCCTTTGCACTTTCCCATTTTCCTTTGCCTTCTTTTCCAAATCCAATGAAAACTAGAGTGCTCCAAGCATGCTCCAATATTTTTCTAAGTGTCAAAGAGTATGAGAGAGATATAATAGAGAGAGATCTCCAAGCCAAAACTGCCAAAATGTTTCACACATTGAAAAAAACTATGAAATGATCCTCAAAGGCCTTTTTATCGTTGAGGCTCTGTATTCTTCATTTTTCCTTCAGTTTCCTCCTCATGCAAATCTGTGACCTTTCATCTCTATTTTATCCTATTTTCCATTATTTCATAAATAAATGCTAATTATTGCCAGTTTTCCTTTGCCAATGCCTTTTCCAATTTCCATAGCCATTAATTAATCACGAGTGATACTTATCATTATGTTTTTTCCTAACATTTAGCTTGGAATACGTGTCTCATGACCTTGGTTATTATTTTTATTTATTTACATAGGAAATCAACCAGGGGTTGTTATAAACCCCTCCCCCTTGGGAGAAATCCGTCCTCGGTGTTCAATGATACTTATAAGCCAACAAAATACATGCTACCCTTGGATCTTTATAACATATCTCGTTGTAGCATTTACATCATATCATATTGCTGAATACATAACCAACATACCGTGAGCACCATACTGCTTATTGGAGCTTTATAACACATCTCAATGCGGTATGTAAACATATGCATATACATATACATAACTAAAACACACATAAAAAGATATATCAAAGCACATATGCTCAACCAGTGAAAAGAGAAGGATAATTTGCCCACATTTGATCAACCATATCCCATGTGGCTTCATCGGGCCCAAAGTGCTTCCACTACAATTTAACCTGATCGATTTCTCAATTTTGGAGCATGAGCATCTTTTGCTGCAAAATGCATTGAGGTTCTAGCTGGAATTCTCCTTTTGGCTCCACTTGCAATACAAACCAATCAATCATACAATCAACATCTTTTACATACTTCTTAAGCAATGAAACATGGAAAACATCATGGACTTTCAATGTCAAAGGTAGTGAAAGTAGATAAGCCAACGATCCAATCCTCTCAAGAATCTTGAAATGCCTGCAATACCGAGGTGCCAGCTTGGCACATGAACCAATCCTTAAGGATATCTTCTTGGGATTGAAGTGCAAGTGCACTTTTTTCCCAACTTGAAACTTCTTAAACACATTGTGTTTATTTGCATAGCTCTTTCGCCTGTCCTGTGCTACCTTTAGATTCTTTTTGATAACTTGAATTTCCTGTTACATCTCTGCCAACATGTCTGGTCCAATCAATACCATTTTTACTAGATCACTCCAACTAATAGGAGTATTACAACTCCGCCGGTACAGTTCCTCAAACAAACTCATCCTCAATGTTGCAATGGAAATCACAAGGATTTTTTGCTCTGTGATCGAGTGTTTGATAGATAACCAAAAAGACATAGGCATGATTAAGAATATATAAAGGATCCCAATCCCATATGATCAAAAAGCAGCATGCAATTGGATTTATACTATGAGGAAGATAACAATACCTTTCCTCCTCATAGTTTGGGGACAAATATTGAGTTCGTAGCAGAATTATTGTGCTCCACACAAGTGATCTACCTGATCTTCTTCTGATCTCAACACCTGCTAACAATCACAAAAATTCAAGGACGACAAGAGATCTTCCTCAGAATTTTGTTATATAAACAATGATAACATAAACCAATCAAAATATTTGAAACACAATCATGTAAGGGAGAGAACATAGATCTTCATTAATCTCATAAAGATGATACAACGCTTCTATACCTTCTCTCCAACATCTCCTCTCTACGATCCAGCAGAGTTTCCCCACTATATCCAATGAATGAGCATGAAGAGCACTCACATAGCACTAAGAAATCACAAGCTCTCTATATGGAGGAAAGGGATCAAATTCCCAACTCATCAAAAGTTCAATTCTTTACGACTACCTCTCCCAAAATGGCAGAACTCTCGCCCTATAGTTTGGATACTATCCCCTACACCCTTTCCTCTTGGTGAGATTATATAGGATCATTCCATCCTTTGGGAGAATATATCTAGACACCTAGGGGCTTGAGAAGTTAGGAAACTTCTACAATAATTGAACCCTAGCCAAATCATACACAAGTGGGTCAAGTTGATCTCCTTAGGAATGGGAAACTCTAGAAACCTTTATTACAATTATGAGTTTTTTCTTAATGATCTCAATTTTGAAATAATTATTATCTCATAATTATAATATTTTGGCAAAATAATTATGAAAAATTTCTCAATAATGTAATTCAACCCTTTTATTGTGGGATAAATCTCACATAAGTAAAAGAAAAGATGAAAAGGGATGCATTTTAGCCAAACAACTGAGGTAAGCTGATATTTGGTTTCTTTCACTATAATGGAGTGAAAAATAGGGTTATAACACCCAAATATTCATGATACCCTTTATTGTACACAAAATCTACTAGTGGAAGATAATCCTCCCACTTTCGTTGCTTATGCATAACATACATTCTCCATATGTCCCCCCGCTTTGTTTGTTTGTCGATATGTCTGTGGATGATAAGTTGTACTGAAGAACAACTTTGTGCCCAAACCTGCAAATAACTCTTTCCAAAATATGGAAGTGAACTTGACATCTCTATTTGACACAATCTTCCTAGGAATACCATGTAAGCACACTATCTCCATGATGAAGACTTCAGTTACCTCACTAGCTGAATTTGTAGACTTTACTGGGATGAAGTGAGTTACTTTAGTCAACCTGTCAACCACAACCATAATAAAGTCATGTTGTCTACATGTCTTCGAAAAAATTGTAATGAAGTCCATGGAAATGACCTCTCATTTCCACTCTAGAATCATAACCGACTGCAATAAACCACCTGGATGTTACACTCTTCTTTTACTTGTTGACAATCCAAGAATGTTGCAACAAACTCAACCACCTATTTCTTCAACTTTAGCCAATGGTATAACTTCTTAACCGCTATTGATGTCTTTTGATATCTCGGGTGACTTAAATATGGCTTGACATGAAATTCCAGCAAGATAAGCTTCTTGAGCTCACTGTTGTCAAGAACATAGATCTTGTCCCTAAATCTGACTAAACCATCTACCATGAGATGAAATTCCACATCTTGTTCACCTGTACCTTATTTTTGTAACTTGTTCTTAAGATGTTGGTACCTATTATCCTATTTTCCTACCTACAAGTTTTGATCGTGTAAATATGTCCCATATGAACTCATAATTTCTATGTGATTTACCTGTACCCTTCTACTAAGAGCATTTGCAATCATGTTCTCTTTACCCTTAATGTACCTGATCTCGAAGTCAAACTCACTGAGCGTAGATAACCACCTAGCTTTCCTGGTATTCAGATTCGGTTGGTCAAACAAGTATCTCAATCCAATGTGATCACTCATCAAGATGAACCTCCTGCTAAGAAGATATCGTCTTCACATCTCCAATGTGTGAATGATAGCTACCAACTCAAGATCATCCGTCACGTACTTCTGCTCGTGCTCATTAAATTTCCTTGAATCATAGCATACTACCTATCCTTCTTGCATCAGGACTCCACCCAGTCCTCTCTTGCAAGAATTTGTACATACCACAAACTATTTATCTCGATATGTAATATTTAGAATTAGAGAATTTGTAAGCATATGATTCAATTGCTCAAAACTAGTTGCACATTCATCTTTCCATTCTTCCCTTTTCTCTACAAGGATGTGATAGGATAGGAAATCCGTGAGAATTTCTTGATGAAATGCCTGTAATAACCCGCTAATCCCATAAATGATATAATCTCATCCACATTCCTAGGAGTTGTCCATTCCATGATAGCTTTTATCTTTTCTGAATCCACTGTTATACCTTCCTTGGAAACCACATGCCCCAAATAATGAACCTATGTCTGAAAGAAACTTCATTTACTGAGTTTAGCATGTAATTGATGCTCTCTCAACAGTCTTAACAATGTTTCCATATTTCTACATGCTCTTCCTCATTCTTAGAATATATCAACATGTCATCAATGAATATAATCACAAACTTGTCTAGATAAGTATGCAAGACATTATTCATCAAAAAAATGAAAGTAGCTAGAGCATTAGTTAAAACAAAAGGAACTAATACAAACTCATAATGCCCATACATGGTTCGGAAATAAGTCTTTTAGATGTCCTCTTCTTTAATGGATACTTTATGATATCTTGATCTCAAATCAATATTCGAGAATACCGCTGCTCCCTTCAAGTCATCAATCCTCGACAAAGGGTACCTATTCTTAATCGTCACCTTGTTCAACTGCTTGTAATCATTGCATAACGTGAGAGCACCATCCTTCTTCTTGAAAAACAACATTGTTTCACCCCAAGGCGACACACTTGGCCTAATGTATCCTTTGTCGGGCATTTACTTCAACTGCAACTTTAGTTCCACTAATTATGGAGTGCTCATCTTGTAAGATGCCTTATCACTGGAAATATGAAACTGCAAACAATACAAACCCTTTCCTGTGATTGCAATTTTCCTGCATAGCTGTAAACATCCTAACTGATGTCACCTTCTTTCTACCCTGCAAGATTATCTATTCTTCATTGTCATCCAAGCACTCAATAACCTTATCATAGCGGTCCACTTTAGTCATGTGAATGTATATCCAATCAATACCCAACAACATATTGTATGATCCCAATGAAAGTACATATAGGTGCGCTGACGTAGACATACAATTCAACTCAAATGCAGAAGATCTTACCCAATGGTGAACTCTTTTCTTAGTACCTGTAGCCAAGTGAACTAACCAATAGTCTGCATGTACTTCTTTATTCAAGAAACACTTATCCACCAGGTCAGGACTGATATAAATATAGTTAGATCCAGGGTCAATCAAAATAGAAACAACTTGATCACAAATCTTACCTTCCATCTCGATATTATATGCTTGATGATCAACCTTCCTATTATCCAACGCTGCATAAATCTGAGGGATACTATGTCAAACATACCCAACTATTTGTGCCTCCTGAGCACTGTATATCTTTGGTCTTCCACCCTGATGTTGTGGAAAATCTCTCATGCGATGATCTTTTCCATTAGTCCAACACTGTAAAGGCTTCATGTCATCACCCTTGTCATGCTCCTTAGATTGAAATTCTTGTCCTATGTCCACTACATTGAATTATTATGTGGTTCTGCATTCTCCTTTTCATCTGTATACTGTGGTTTTCCTCTCTTCTTAATGCACATTCACTTATACTTGTCATTACCTTTCCAGTCCTGCTTAGAGTCAGTCTTGCACTTCGATTGCTCATAACAGTGCTTCAAATTTATGATAGCATCCTTCAAAGATCTAGGCTCATCAAACTCAATCTTGTCTTTGAATGATATCGACAACCCATTGATGAATCTATAAATATTTGCTTTCTCCTTCTTAATATAAGGCACATATCTCAAGAAATCCAAGAATTTTCTCGTATACTCCTCTTCAGTCATAGATCCTATCTTCAACTCATAGAACTCCTTTGCCTTGTCATCATAATATATTTTAAATAGACAATTCTTCCTGAAAAGTCTCTCGAACTCACTCCAAGTCAACTCCTCTTCTTGAATTCCTTTGACATTCTTCACATGTTCCTACAAAATGTCTACTTTTCCTTTAAGATTGAAAGTAGCTATCCTGTCTTTCATATTTTCTAAATAGTCATGCAATCTGAAAAAACTTATTCATCCCAAGCAACCAAGATTTTCCATCTTGTGAATTCTTCATTTCTCCATAAAATGTAGGAGGCTTTGATATCTTGAATTCCTGTGGAAAGTACTGATTCTCACTCCTCCTATACGGATGGTGATGGTGATGACAAAGTTGTCTATCTGATCCAGAAATAGAATAGAACCCAAAGTCATTATCCCTCCAATCAGGTGTATCCAAGAACCTACCATCTCTAACTGTATTATTCCTGTCAAACCTATTGTTGGAATCACGATTGCCATTAGACCAAAACTCGCAGGCATTAGTTTTCGCTACAAACGTTAGAGTTAGGGTCCACGAGAGGCGATTAGTCCATGTCGCGAAACACATGGGGAGCATTGAACCCAATGTCCAACAATATCCCCCCCAATGCGAGCTGGGTGAGTTTCGAACTCGAGACCTGTCGCTCTGATACCACTTGTTGGAATCACGATTGCCATTAGAACAAAACCCGCAGGTATTAGTTCCACTACAATCGCCAGAGTTAGGATCCACGAGAGGCGGTTAGTCCATGTCGCAAAACACATGGGGAGCGTTGAACCCAATGTAAAACACCTATATCCTAATTGAGACCTGCTTCCATATGCCCCATTATTCCTGTCCTCCTGTCCATGATCGATCCTAAGTGCTACATATCTTTACAAATCTAACAAAATATGAAGGATAACTGCATTAACCTCTACTTTTTTCTCATGTGCTATGGAAATTATTTCTTGTGACTGAATTATTATGTCATTATCCGCCTTGCAACTTCTGGTATTTTCTTTCAAAATTCTCAATGTGTCTGTTGTGTGAGGGGAGTACTCATCACCATGTTTCTCATTTGATATGTAGGGAGAATCATGTGAACTGTATTCGACCATTTTTCTTGTCATCTTTGATACTCTAGTTCATGAAAACATATCATGTGAGATAAAACAAATATAAACATAATCAACTTACCTCGATGAAGTTCAGGGGAGGCTATCTTGTATGAAAGATAACCCGGATTAGCACGATACATGTATATGCATTATAACATCAATATATTGACATCATGCATGATAACACTAACTGCATGTATAAAATATAACAATGAGATTCAAACTGATCTTGTAATGGAATAAAACAAGATATTGAATCCTTCCACAATTCGCAGAGACAAAAACACGAACGCACTATCACATAACAAGTAAGAGAAAGAGACAATCAATTACACAACACAAGATGTATATGGGGAAATCACACTGCCTAAAACCCCACTATTTTTATATTGTATAAAGTCAAGACTATGAAACAATACAATGCTCATAAGAGCCATAAGAGCCATGTATCCAATGTACCACTATGGGGACCTTCTCTGCCCGTGTTGTGATGTGGGTGCTCCCACATTCTCTCTTGCATATAGCAATAATCTGTCAACCTCTCTGGTGCACTTCCTTCCATTTCTGGTAGATGTATCTGCATTAGTGGTTTCTACTAGTCTCTGTTCCTCTGCTTGTGGCTGCTACACATCTTGAGGTTCATCCTTTGGAGCCAATATCTCCTCAACTACATGCAACTCGAGCTCCTTCTCAAGGGAAAATCGCATGGCTTTGTCTTCATCAAATTTCACATCTCTTCTGACCATTGTCATCCTGTGTTGGAAAGTACACCCGATAATTTTTAGGTGTATTAGTGTACCCCAAAAATATCCCCAATGCTGTTGTTGGCTCTAGATTCTTCCTGACATCTTTGGTCACATTGAAATAAATAAATGAACCAAAATTTTTAAAATACGACACATCTAGTCTCTTACCTGAAAAAGCCTCCTCTAGTGTACTCATCCCAAGTATCAAATGAGGACTTCTACTATGCATAATACTACTATATTACATTATTTCGCCCACAGATGCAACGAAAGACCCCGATCATGCAACATATCTTATGCTGCTCCCACAATAGTTATGTTATTTCTTTCTGCAACCCCATTCTTCTGTGGGTTATGAGGTGCAATAAATTGTCTTCAAACTCCTCTCAAGGCACAAAAGTTCTTGAATTCATTAGAGATGTATTCTCCACCATTGTCGCTCCTCATAGCCTTTACCTTATTCCCTGTATCTTTCTCGACAAGTGCCTTGAACTCACAAAACTTGGAGAACATATGATATTTCTTTTGCATGAAGAAAATCCAACACTTTCTTGAAAAATCATAAACACAAATCATATAATGCCCGTGCTTTGTTGTGGAAGCTGTCAAGAACGGTCTACACACATCTGAATGAACTCTCTCAAGGATCACCTTGGCTCTACATGCATCCTCTTAGACCCTCAACTCGAATTTCCTAAGCTAACTTGGTCATTCTGACTTAGTTAACTAATACGAGTTGTCATGTGATGAAATTGCAATTTCTCTTCCAATTTAATTAAGGGAAAATTAAATCGGAAGCCCCCTTGGGGTGCCATTTCTTGGTGCCATTTCAACACTGCATACAATGACTTCATGCACGACAACCATAACCATGAAAATTCATACATAATAACCACATAGACAACTAACATGCATGCATGAAAAACACATTCCACCCATCCAGTCCAAGTGTTGAACTTGGGAACTTTGATACCATTTTGTAGCCACCCCTCCCATATCTACTCAATTTCACCATCTTTCCAGGGTAAACATGAGAGGAAGAGATACTAAGACATGACCCAACCTCCAAGCTTCACTTATGGAAGTAGGGCCGACAACTGAACTTATCAACCACAAACTAACATCCTACAAGACTTATAGGACATTCATAGGATAAACAACCACCCCCAGTGCTTAAATCCTGAGCTAAATATTTATTTCACTGACCTAAACCCCCACTCATAGGAATAACGCTGAATCCATGTGACTATAGGCCTCCAAACGCATGCGTAACACCACATCCATGCGACTGCAGTCCCAATTTCTCATTTCTGAGCCTATGACCCCGAAATTACTGCCACATTTTCAGGGCTAGTCTCCAAACCACTGCCTAAAACTTAATGAGACTTTCCAAAATGATAAATAATATCAAGACAAATATATTCATACAAAAATTGATCAAAAGGTTGACCTAACCAAGCCTAACCATGACAATTATTTCATCAAACATATGGAAAACATGTAATCTATAGGTCATGAATGCATATTTAAACATAGGGGTCTGATACTTATCTGAGAATTGTCAAGGTCTAATTCCCTCTCATAATAGTTGCAATAACATATGATTAGCTCACACATTCATTAACCATTCATCAAAAAATCAAAACACATCAAGAGCCATAGCCACTATACATCATATAACCAACAAATAAAAAACATAAACACCATGATAAAACAACCATAAAAGCCACATAATAATAAGTACAATATCTCATGGTAACACAAGAGGAAAAGAGCTCTTATTAACATAGGAAAATCCAACCAAGTCTGGGACTTCCACATACCCCTCGACCATAGATTGGGCTTAACCAAATCTCTCTTTTAGCCAATAACCCCTGTGTCATATTCCAAGCGTGAATGTGGGATATCATGGAATAAACCAACCAAAACCAAACTAGGGTTTCTGGAGGCTAAACCACCTCAAACCTCAACTAGTGATTCCACCTCATGGCCAAACATAACTAGCACCATCCAGATCGATCTCTAACCAAGCTGTCTAGGGCTCTAGAGTGTTTGTTACAACTACGGCTCCAATAACTACTAACTCAACCCACAACCTTCTAGGGCTCTAGAGTGTTTTTCCAACCAAGACTCTAGGACTAGTAACTCAACCCACCAAGGGCTATAGAGTGCTTGTCTAACCAAGGCTCCAGGACTAGTAACTCAAGCCAAGCTGTTCCAGGGCTCTAGATCCTTTGTCCCAACCAACGATTCCAGGAACTTGTAACTCAACCCATAGCCATAAGGAACTTGAGCACCAATAAAAACAAGTGGAAAAACCTACAACACTATTACTATCAAAGAAATGTCAAGGCTAGGAAAACCAATTGTCTTTGCAGGAAATCATCCATTCCAATGACATATCATAAAAAATAACCACATGCATTAACCATGCATGCCAAAACTAGCAAGGAAATCATACATGCAACTTGATACCTGCAAAGCAATCCCATTGTAGCTGTTGATCACACTATTCCCTCATGCTTGCCCACTTTCCTTTGCCTTCTTTTCCAAATCCAATGAAAGCTATAGTTCTCCAAGCATGCTCCAACAATTATCCAATATATTTCTATGTGTGCAAGGGTATGAGAGAGAGAGAATACAGAGAGAGCCCCAAGCTAAAACTGACAAAAGCTATGAACTGATACTTAGAAGCATTTTTTTCATTGAGGCCTCTATTTTCTTCATTTTCCCTCAATTTTCCTTCAATTTCCTCCTCATGCAAATCTATGACCTTTCATCTCCCTTTTCTGTTATTTTCATTATTTCATAAATAAATGCTAATTATTGCCACTTTTACTTTACCAATTCCTTTCCAATTTCCATAGTAATTAATTAATCATAATTGATCCCTATCACTATGTTTTTTCCCAACATTCAACTTGGAATACACGTCCCGTGACCCTGATTATTATTTTTATTTATTTACATAGGAAATCGACCAGGGGCTGTTACAATGGCGGTAATCTCTCTTGCATCCCATTAAATCATCCCTTGGAGAATATGGCAGGGGGAGTAGCATGATGACATGGGGAGTAGCATATCAGGGGGAGTAGCATGATGACAAGGGGAGAGGCATGATGACATGAGAAACATATGAGGAGGTTGTTGCCATCAATAATAATGGGGAAGATTATTGGAAGAATTCTTATTATTCATGTTAAAAGGTATACCATATCAATAATAAAATAAAATACGCTTGAAGAGGACTTCAAGCCCTTTCCAATGAGTATTAACTCACCTTCTAACTCCTACTTGTTGGTGAGATATTTAATTTTCAACTTTGGAAACCCATATTCTTCAAGCCAGCCTACACAAGCCTACATGAACATAATTCAATCCCATTTCCAAGTGTGACAACTCCTAGTTAATGATTTATCCCTTGTAAATATTTTTAATAATTAAACAAATGGGTTGAGTAGGGACATGGATTTTAGGGACTGAGGAGGGATTTTTCTTGGGTTATGTAGTTTACTTACTACAAGAGAAAATATTGAATGGTGTGATAACCATTAAAGGTTGGTTGTTGTATGTACTAAGGAATCGGTTCATGAATTTAGTGGAAGTGCAGGAAGTACACATGACCATGCTCTCTTGAAAGAATAAGGAGAACATAAAATAAGTAGGTTGACTGTGCCACTGAGAAGATTACACCCAAGGAACACACTTTGGAGTGGGTGAATGGATGACAGTTAGAAAACAAGGGAGTGGGGGAGACATGGCACAACCCCCATAGGAAAAGGAGACCCTAACCAGCTGTCAGATGGAGGTGAAGAATCACCGTGGATGAGAAGGCAAGGCATTGAAATGTAGAGTGTACTGAAATTTGGGCATCTAGGGATGGATTTTCACTTTGCTCTAAATCAAGCTCATCTCACCCTTAAGAGCGAATTTATAAGAGGTCAATGAAAAATTTATTATGCTATATAGTGAAAAGGGGAAATGGTTTTGGCAAAGCGATTTAAAAATTATGTAGAATGAAAAATTGAACTTTCCCTCCAAAAATTAAAAGTCGGCCTCACAAAAAGAGACCCCATCAAATTATATAAATGGGAAACCCTTGTCTCCTTGATGAATGAATCAAATGATTTGAAGACTCAAAATATGAGACTCGATATCCTCTTGTATGGTTCACATTTCAATATGTGTTTTGTTTTGAGGTTCATATGTATTTATGGTTGGGCTCTCACAGGTTCAATAAGGCTTGCACTTCTGTTCTTTATACATTTTGGGAGTTAATTCAGTGTTTTCCGAGGTTCACTTATCTAACAGTGGCTCACTCTACCTAAAACTCACAACATTATCTTTTTGTAGCTCATATAATCTAGTGCCAACATTATTTTTTGTGGTTCCTTCACACAATGGCTCACACTGCTCATACAGTAACTTGTAATACAACGATCGATATGCATCATTGTATTGTAAGTCACATTTGTTATTCGTATCCAAATTCTTTGAGTTTTTTTCTCGACTTATGTTGTGGATCATTTTTTATTATATGTAATTCATATTTCCTATATATGGAGTGCACCATAATCTTGTGGGTTGATCCTTTATCATAATAGATCGTATCTTCTATATCACATCATTACAAGTGAATCACTCTGGCTTGCATGTCCCACGACCTAGTGGCATGGCTCGATGGTAATGGTTCTTATGGCCCACAATGCCCATGTTGTATGGTTTGCATGGCCTAGTGGCATGGATCGATGGTAACAGTTCATATGGCCCGTAGTGCCCATGTTGTGTGGTTTGCAAGGCCTAGCGGTATGGCTCGGTGGTAACAGTTCGTATGGACCACAAAGCCCACTCTATATGGTTCGCATGGCTTGGTGGTATGGCTTGGTGGCATGGATTAGTGGTAACGGTTCATATGGCTTGTAGTTCCCACACTGTATGGTTCACATGGCCTAGTGGTATGGCCTAGTGGCATGAATCATTGGTAATGGTTCATATGGCCCGTAGTGCCCACTCTGTATGGTTTGCGTGGCTTGGTGGATGACCTAGTGTCATGGCCCGATGGTAATGGTTCGTATGGCCCATAGTGCCCACTTTTTATGGTTCACATGGACCGGTCGTATGGTTCAATGGTAACAATTCATATGGCTGATAGTTCCCACTCTGTATGGTTCGTATGGCTCGGTGGTAATGGTTTGTATGGCCTGCAATGCCCGCTTTGTATGGTGTGCATGGCTTGGTGGTTTACATTCTTCAAGTTAAGGAACTTCATGATAATATGAAGAATCCTTCTTGGTCGAGTGGCCCTAGGAGGCTTGATGTAATGATATATATCACTATGGATGTACTTTGTATCTCAGTTGAACCATTGATGAATATCTAATAAAAGGAGAATAATTGAATTTTGGGTTTTCCCCCTTGTGGGGTTTTTCCTTAGTTTCTGACAAAATCCCGATGTCTTTATTTGTGCATGCTTTTATTTAGTTGTTCCTTAATGTTTCACTAAATTAATGATGTTATTGTTCTTTCTATATAATTGTTAACGATGTTATGATATAATGGGGTGAATGTGATATGTAAATGTTGAAAAGTTTGAAAATGCAATTATCTAAAGTAAAGAAAAATATAGTTGTGAGAAAAATTAATAGAGGGTTAAGCAATCACGGATTAGAGAAGAACAAGCACTTACCGAGAGACACCATGGACGAGATCTTATACAATAGTAGAATGCACAACCAGAAAAGGGGGGAGTCTAAACCCGCTGTTGGGATGCTAAGAATAACCACTGTGGCCAAGAACACACAATGATGGCATTGTTGACATTGCTGGAAAAGAAGAAGGGGGAAACATAGGAAAAGGAAAAACAACAAGGAAAAGGAACAATAGGAGCAACAAAGGAAAAGGAGAAGCAGCAAGGCAAAGGAGCAACAAGAGCATTAACAAGGAAAAGGAGCAACATGAGAAGCAAAGGTAAAGGAGAAAAAACTTGGAGCTGTTGATGAGATGGTGATGTTGGCTTTCTCATGTTGCTATATGCATATGATGGTTGAGTTGAGATTGTTGTGATGCAAGGAAAAGGCAAAGGCAAACATGCAAGGCAAAGAAAAAGGAAACTGCATGAATAATGTTTTGATGCTTGTAATGTTGTGATGTGCTATAGTTGTTGATATATTACTAATGTATGATGCAAAAGCTATGGATGTTATGTATGTTGATATAATCATTATAGGTGGCTCAAAATAATACTTTGTGAAGTATTTATTTATTTTAATATTTAAAATATCAAAAAGTGGGAAATGAATAAATAGAATGCTAAGAGACAAGTATTTTCACTTTATATTTATGTGTGGAATACTAACAACCATAAATGTTTGCTTATAAAAATGTGTGAGGTTGCAAGGCTATATGGTTAGAGAGTTAGAGAATGTGTGAGAGCTGATTGAGGTGTTATTCATTAATTAAATGACACATAGAAGGGCTGATGTGAAGAAGATTTGAGAAAGAGGAGAACCAAAGACAAAGATGGAGGTATGAAGAATAATAGACCAGGTAACCAACACATTGTTTTCCTTATGTATCAGGGGTAGTATCCTTTTAAGTTGCAACTTGATAAATGATAGGTTGGATCTTGTTGAGGTAGGAGCCTCTTGTAGGTTGTAGCCTACATAAAACTAGTTGGATTTGGAGTTTACTTGCATGTTGTAGCCTATAGAAAGATTGAGGTAGTGTCCTCCTGTAGGTTGGAGCCTATATAGAAGCAAATGTAATAAGGGAGTAGGAGCTTTCCTTTGCATCACAACAATAAAAAAATCATGGTTTTCTCCCTTTATAGGTTTCCACATATATCTGGTGTCCATATGTGTTTCCTTTTTGTGTTGATGTGATGCTTTTGTTTTATTTATTATCTTTTGTTTGCATATTAAATGTGCTAGGCTGAGCATGCAAGAAAGAAAGAATTGGTTTTCTTTTCATTGAGAACCACTGCGAAGGATGGATGCTAACACTAAGGGAATGACGCTTCAATCTCCTAATCTAATGGTTCAATTAATGAGTATAAATAAATCAAATTAATATTCATGAATTTACTAAACTGATTAACCCCCCCTCTCATTTTAGTCAAGTTTTCATCAATTGGTATCAGAGCTAGTTCCTTCTATGTAATTCTAATAGCTTGAAGGTAGATCTGATGACATCATGGACTATCAAAGTACTTGTGCTAAGTGCAACAAACTTTCATGAATGGAGATATAAGGTAAAATCATAACTGATAGCTTATGGACCCGGTTTATGGAAACTAATATGTGATGGTTACTATAAAGACTCTCCCTCTGTGTAATAATAAAAATGGAATGCTACGGAAAAATGTGTTATGTATAACAATCTTCATAATAAGGATCTTGATATAGTAATAGATTTAACTTCTGCAAAATAAATCTCGGATAAATTACACCTCATGCATCAAGGAGATACTAGTATAAACAATATTGAAAAAGAGAAGGGTAAGAGGAAGAAGAAAAATCCATGTCAAAAGTAAAGTGTTTAGTCAAATGAGACCTTTGTATGTTAGAATGAACTTGGAAAACGGTTAGCCAAAGAACAATTCAAGCTTGATTTAGACCTGATGAAAATAGAAAGATAGAGGAATGGAAACAAATATTTGAAGAAATTGGTGCATATATGTGATGAAAGAGATCATGAATACAAGGAGGAAATCATTATCCTAAAGACACAAATTGAAGAGACAAGGATAATATAAGAGATGATGAATAGACAACCAAAGGAGAAAGAGGTACAATGTGTAAGATTAGAGGCTGATATAGTCTCAACTTAAAGTGGAATAGATGAAAATACTAGAATGTGTAAAATGATACAAGATGAAATTGTCCCTATGAAGAACTTAGAGAAGGAATCCATTAAAGAGAACACAACACAATAAAAAAGACCTACAGAAGAAGAAGACAACAAGAACATGCTTTGAAAAGAAGAAAACAAAGATGAGAAACAACAACAAGAGCCAAAGAATGAGATGAAGAATTGGTCCTTTGCAAAAAGGACATTGCTTATGGTGACGAATTGGGCAAATTTGGAAGATCTCAAAGGAGATTCTTCGATCCCTTGAAAGACATCAAATTTTTTCTTGCAATGAACCTGGACATGTTGCAACACAATGTAAGATAAAGCAAATCAAGTTTAATCAACAGAAAATGCAATAAGCAAGAAGGCTCTCTCAAGAAAAAAGCAAAGAATACAATCATCTACTAGGTACACAATGTAGAAAATCTATCAATGAGATTCAATATGATCTTGTAATCTACTAAAACAAAATGTTGAATCCTTCTACAATTTGATAAAAAAAAACACGATCGCACAATCACATAACAAGTAAGAGAAAGAAACAATAAATCACACAACACAAGATGTATCTGGGGAAAGCACACTACTCAAAACCCCACTATCTATATATTGTATAAGTCAAGACCATGAAACAATACAATGCTTTTCTCTCTCAGAGAAACTTCTACACTCTGCCAACTATCTCACTCTAATATAGGAAAAATAAGGCAAATACTTAACCAATTCTTAGCCTCTGTCTGACCAGCCTTGCTCACGCATTCCTGGAGGAATTGTATCCCTATTAAATAGGAAATTCATAAGAATTTATTGTTCAATTCCTTCAAGGCATCCTGATGACTCTATAACTAATTTATACAATTTTCTAACTATACAACTTATAGTTATCATCCCTTTAACCTCAATCTCAACAGGGACTTCCTTATAATTTACATGAAATGATTATTTATAGCGAATTATTAGTTAGCTTATTGATCACTATTTTTGATTTAAATCAGATTTAATTCATTGGACCTCTCACTAGCTCATCTTTTAGTTAGAACTAGTTAAACTGATTTTAACTCAATTAATTGAGTTAGCTAATTACAAGTCACAAATAACTGTTACTGGATCCCTTAAAATCATGGGAGAACTCTACATGCCTCCTCTTTGACCCTCAACTCGAATTTTCTAAGCTAACTCAGTCTTTCTGACTCATTTAACTAATACAAGTTGTCATGAGATGAAATTACAATTTCTCTTCCAATTTAATTAAGGGATAATTAAATCAGAAGCCCCCTTTGGGTGCCATTTGAACACTCCCTCTCAACAAGAAAGGGATTATCTTCTACCTGATCCTGTCTATGTGGAATTAGAATTTGCTTCTTACCAGTGCCTTCGTCAAGATGTCTGCATTCTACTCCTCCATGGGAATGTACTCTAATGACATAATCTATCTCTGCACACAATCTTTGAGATATTGATACCAGATATCAATATGCTTGGACTTGTCAAGAAAAAATGGATTAATCGAGAGTTTGATGCAAATTTGGTTATCACAATGTATCATTGTCGGATCCATTTGCTGACCAAACAAACCAACAAGTATCTTCCTCATCCAGATGGCCTCACATGTTGCCTGACTGACCACCATGTAATCTGCCTCTGTTGAATTGAGTGTAACTGATATTTGTTTCATGATGTACTAGGAAACTGCTAATGATCCTATGCTGAAGATGCCCCTTGATGTGATATTCTTTTCAAATGGAATCCCTTTCCAATCTGCGTCGGTGAAGCCTTGAAGCTTCACTCCCTATATCCATCTGTACCATAGCCCATACTCTCGAGTGCCTCTAAGGTATCTCAACACATGCTTTCCTGACTTCCAAAAGAGCTTGGTAGGCTTAACCAAAGCTTGAATAAGATGGTTAAATGCGTAACATATGTATGGTCTTGTGTTCACCAAATACATGAGTGAACCCACAAGCTACTTGTAAACAATAACATCCACTACTTTGCCTGAAGTAGCATCCTCCTTTCTCCAGTTTCTTGTTAGAGGAGTCTCCATGGGTTTGCTTCCCTCCATGTGGAACTTATCGAGGATCTTGTTGGAATAATTTCCTTGAGATACAAATAACTCCCCATCTCTTTGCCATATTTCCAATCCCAGGAAATAGTGCAAGAGCCCCATGTCCTTCATCTCAAATTCTCTTGCAAGATCTTCTTTGCAAGACTTGATGCTCATCACCTGTCAGTATCAGATCATCAACATAAAGTAAAATAATAAAAAGCATACCATCAAGTACAATATGATATAGGTTCACATCCAATTCACTCTTGGTGAAGCCCAACTCGATGAAATAGTTTTCGATCTTGGTGTACCAAGCATGAGGTGCTTGCTTCAGCCCATATAGTGCTCTCTTGAGTCTGCACACATGTGAATCCCTGTTTAAGGTCTCAAAACCTTATGACTGCTCAATGTACACCTCTTCATCAATAAATCCATTAGGAAAGGTTTTATTTACATCCATCTGATGTATCTTCCATCCCATTTACGTGGAGAGTGCAAGGGTGGATATGATGGATGAGTACCTTGCGACCGGTGCAAAAGTATCATCATAGTCAATCCACTCCACCTGAGATAACTCTCTGGCCAAAAATATGGCCTTGTGCTTCTCCACACTTCCATATTCTGCTTGATTCACCTTGTAGACCACCTAGATCCTACAACTAACTTCCCCACTAGTCATGGGACAAATTCCCATGCACCGTTTCTGACAATTGAGTCATAATCCTCAACCATGGCATCAAACCAAACTGGCTTCTACAATGCTTCCTCAAAAGAGGATGGTTCTATCTCAATACCTTGGCTCATAAGAGTCATGTATCCAGTGTATCGCTCCGGGGTCCTTCTCTGCATTCGCTGCGATGTGGGTGCTCCCAAATTCTCTCTCGCATCTAGCAACAATATATCAGCCTCTCTGGTGCGCTTCCTTCCATCTCTGGTGGATGGATCTACATGAGTGGCTTCTACCACACTCTATTCCTTTTCTTGTGGCTGCTCCACATCTCGAGGTTCTTTCTTTGGAGCCAAGAGCTCCTCAACTACATGCAACTCAATCTCCCTCACAAGCGAAGTTTGCATGGATTTATCTTCATTGAATTTCACATCTCTTTTGACCATTATCATCCAGTGTACTGGCAAGTACACCCAATAGTTGTGAGGTGTATCAATGTACCCCAAAAATATCCCCAACTATGCTGTTGGATCTAGCTTCTTCCTGACATCTTTAGTCACAAGGAAATAAATAAATGAACCAAAAATTTTAAAATACGACACATCCAATCTCTTACCTGAAAAATCCACCTCTCGTGTACTCATCCCAAGTATCCAATGAGGAATCATGTTATACACAAATACTATTGTATTTCATGCTTCTGCCCACAGATGCAACGGTAGGCCCTGATCATGCAACATAGCTTGTGCTACCCCCACAATAATTATGTTCTTTCTTTCAACCCCATTCTGCTGTGGGTTATGAGGTGCTATCAATTCTCTTCGAATTCCTTCTGAGGCACATAAGTTATTGAATTCGTTAGATATTTAAGCTCCACCATTGTCGTTCCTCAGAGCCTTCACCTTATTCCTTGTATATTTCTAAACAAGTTCCTTGAACTAAAAAAAATTGGAGAACATTTGATCTTTCTTCTGCATGAATAAAATCCAAAACTTTCTTGAAAAATTATCAACAAAAATCACATAATGCCTGTGATTTGCTGTGGAAGCTATGGAGAACGGTCCACACATGTCTGAGTGAAATTTCTTAAGGATCGCCTTGGTTTATCTTTCCTTATCGTGAAAGGTGGCTTTGGTATACTTCCGTAATGTACACCCTTTGCATGTATCCCTCTGCGCAAGTGCACCCTTTGGAAGTCTTGTAGAAATCTGCTGCATGATATTCAAAGCGTTGTGGTGTAGATGGCCCAATCTATTGTGCCATAACTCATTGATGTCTGGGCTCTCCACCTTCTCTTCTTTCGTGCTCAATGCAACAAAATAGTCTACATCTAGTTTGTAGAGATTCTTTACTCGAGCCCCAATATTTTTCACCTGTCCCGTGGCTTTGTGACGAAGGAACACCTGTCCTTCACTGAAGATCACATCATAACTATGATCTTCCAACATTGCAGTAGAAACCAAATTCTTCTTTAAACCAGGAACATACATGACATATTTTAGTGTGAGTGGATTACCTGACTCCCTATGAAATTAAAATATACCTACACTGGTAGCGCTATACCTCCTGTCGTCACCTATCTCGATGTGCATCTAGAGATCCTTGTCCTCGAAGTTACTGAAGAATTATTTGTTGCCGGTCATATGGAATGAAGCTCCACTATCCAAGTACCACACAAAACTCATCACCGATGACACCATACATGCGATGTGAGTGAAATCCAACTCGAACTATGAAGCAAGTGCTTCACCTGCTCCTCCTCCTGAGGCCTTCTGTTGGTAATATTTTGTGGAGCATTTGTGGCATAGTGTCCATGCTGATGACATTTGAAACATTTTACCTTTGACAATTCTTGATTCTTGCCTTCCTTTATAGACTCCAATTTGGAATGGGACGCCTCCATTTCCCTTTCTTCGCCATTCCAACCAAGGTAAAATTCTCCTCATCATCAGTCTTTGATGAGGGTCCATCTCTGGTGCTCTGCCAAATTTCTTCTTGTACCAAGTCAAACCATAATTGCTCCTAGTATGGTAGCTTATTCCTCATATTCAGAGAGTATTGGTAGCCATGCCAGCTCTTGGGAAGGCCTAGAAGATCTAGGCTCACCAAATCATCTGAGGCAACTGCTATCCCAACACTTCCAAGCTCATCTCAACATTGAGTGAACTTCATCAAGTATTTTTGGATCATGTAGCCCTTATCCATTTTATCTTTTAGCGCCAGGTTCGTGTGGTTGTTTCCATTCTGAAACAGATCTGTTAAGGCCTTCCACATCGTATATGGAGTTTCCTTTCTATGGAGACTTGAGACAATATGATTTCAAACTCCCTTTAACAAGATCCTTCTCGCCTTTGCTACATTTTTCTTCCATGCATTAAGAAGTTGAGCATCTGCTGTTGCAGGTTGAGGAATATCACTATCAATCAATTCCTTCAGTCCGTTGTCCTCGAGCACTACCTCCATCCTGTAATTCCATGTCATGTAATTCAAATTTCTTTCAAGGGCATACTCGAGTCTCAAGCCTTTGAAATACATCTTGATATGCTACTGGGTCCTAAAGATTAAATCTGCAAATTCGATATACCTGTTCAAAACAAACTTTGGATCTTCTCTTTTATTGTGATTCATGGCTCTATGCTACTGTTACACCATTTTTTGGTCATCTCACCTTTTATTATTAGATGGACCCGAGTACACCATGTAAGACCAGTTTTACCCCAAGTAAAACTGCTTTCACTATGTTAATTAAGGAAACCCCAAAAGGAATAATTAATTAAACCACAATTTAATTATTATTCCCAGTCATGTTTAACCCAAAAACAAAGAAATTAATGAGATAAACCCATAGTTATCTTATTATTTTCTAGAAATAATTATTTAATAATATTCCTTGTTGTTATGACAGTCACCACTATTATTAAAGAACATATCATTGATTATATTCGTTACTGCCCAAAAAGTGATAAAATGTCGATTTACGACTTTTTAGTGAGGTGAATGGAGATATAAATCAATAAATAATGATGCTGAATATATAATGATTTAAGTCATATTTACAGAATATTTAAATACTATTTCCTAGAAAATAATAAAGATAACTATAAGTATTCTATTAATTTCTTTGTTTTTGGGAATAAACCGATGATCAATAATAAAAAATTGCAATTAAATTAATTATTTTTTGGGTTTCTTAATTAATATAGAAAGTGGCTTTGTCTTGGGTAAAATCAATTTATATGGTACTCGGGTCCATCTAATAATAAAAGGTGAGATGACCAAAAAATGGTGTAACAGCTACCATGTATAAAATCTATTAACAAGATTCAATCTAATCTTGTAACTTACTAATAAAAAATACTGAATCTATCTACAATTTGCGGAAACAAAACACGATCACACAATCACATAACAAGTAAGAGAAAGAAACAATCCATCACACAACACAAGATGTATCTAGGGAAAGCACACTGTTCAAAACCTCACTATCTGTATATTGTATAAAGTCAAGACCATGAAACAATACAATGCTTTTCTCTCTCAGAGAAACTTCTGCACCTTGCCAATTATCTCACTCTAGTCTAGGAAAAATCAATCAAATAATTAACCAATTCTCAACCTCTATCTGACTAGCCTTGCTCATGCATCCCTGGAGGAATTTTCACCCTATTAAATAGGAAATTCCCAATAATTTATTGTGCAATTCCTTCAAGGATCCCGATGACTCTATAACTGACCTGTACAATTTTCTAATTATACAACTGATAGTTATCATCCTTTTAACCTCAATCTCAACTGGGCCTTCCTTAGAACTGACATGCTACATATATATATAGTGAATTATCAATTAAATGATTTAAACTGATTTTAACTCAATTAATTGAGTTAACTGATTACAACTCACAAATAACTGTAACTAGACTCCCTAAAATCATGGGAGAACTCTACAAGCTTCCTCTCTAACCCTCAACTTGAATTTATTTTGCCAACTCAGTCTTTCTGACTTAGTTGTCCTAAGATGAAATTACAATTTCTCTTCCAATTTAATTAAGGGAAAATAAAATTAGAAGCCCCCCTTTGGGTGCCATTTCTTCGTGCCATTTCAACACAGAAACCATTTTTTTGGTTACTGTTATTTTTGTAATGGATTTGGACATAAAGTAGTTGAACGCAAAATGTATGAAAACAAAAGTAAAAGCAAATCAAGAAATCACACACTATTTGTTCAATTTTGTTGGACATATAAAGTGTTATTTGTATAAAAATCTTGGCCACATGGCCAAATACTGCATGTTTCTATATACCATGAAGAGCTCTAGACAGAAAATGAAGGTCACTAGAAACACACCAAACAATGAGAGAAAATAAAATCCAGACATTAGAAGGCTACCCACTAAAGTGTGGAAGAAGAAGAAAAAGGAGTAGCTTGTGACTTCAACGATAAAATGAAGTCAACATGGCCTCAGGGAGAGCTGCTCAAGGAAGTAATGAAGAACTTGGTTTATGTATAAGCAACATTATCTCAGGGGTTAGGGGGAGAGAAACCCCAAACAACCATGCCTTGACAATATCAGAGAATGAATTTTCTCACAACTTCAACAAATCTACACACAAACAAGTCATATGATCATCGAAGTATGATCCAGAGGCATGTCAATTTGACAATGAATGAGGTCAAGGCTAGAGGAAGACTCTTACTCTAGAAATGCAAAGTATTTTCAAGATCTATTTTTGGTGATTTGGATTTTTCTACTGCATATGGACTTCTTACTTTGTCTATTGCATATGGAAAGAGGCTTTACTGAGAAATGATTACAAGGTTGGAAAGGTTATCACAAACGGGGTTTCAACCCTCCTTTTGATGATGCAACAACTAATGGTGAATTGACACAACAAAGAACTAAATGAGACAACGTTCCAGGTCACCTACAACCATATGTTGTAGCATACTGAAAAGGTGTTTTAGTTGATGAAAAATCCATATTGATCACACATGAGGGATGCAAAGGGTAAAACGAAGTGGTCAAGATTTGTTAAATTTGAAAATCCCGAGGATGCAACAAATACTATTGAGAATTTGAATAGTAAAAAAAATAAAGAAGAGAAAAAAAAGAACAATGTTACATGGATAGCTAAAACAATTTTTAAACTTCAAAATATTGCCAAGGCTGGAATTGTCTCCATGTTTGATCTCTGATATTTAAGAACGTATAATGTGATTAAGTGAAAATTAACAAAGGAGACACAAAGGATCCTGCTTTTCTTTTTGTAACCTTGATCATTGCAACAACAAAAGTGCTAAAGAAATTTATCCAAAGAAGCGGCCAGAGAGCTCCTGTTGTGTTAAAGAACGTAATCTCAACCACCTGCTAGGTGTCAAATCTGTCTGTCCAAGTGTCCTGGTTTAGTTTAAGTTAGTTCAGTTTAGTCGAGTTTATCTCCAGTTATTTATTGCTGATGTTTCCAATGTAATCTATTTAATCTATTCGTAATCTTCAGAAGAGCATCTCTCTGCTCTAGTTCGTTTTCAGTGTTTCAATTCTTGTCATGGTATCAGAGCCGAGTTGCATAAGCCTCCCTCGAGAGTAGCAACAGAGCCACAAAGGAGCAGAAGAGAAGAACAGTCAATTGGCGCGACTGTGAGCTAATAGGCGCGAGAATACACGCCATACCCGCGCCATTTTCGTGCCTCGCATCGTTTTGAAAAAGGCGCGACTGTTTCAGTCGGGATCGCGCCAGCCAGCCATGTGAAAAAGTTTATGCATCTGCGTTAAATCAAATGACGCAAGCTAAGGTACGAAGCGCTGGTATTAAAGAGATTTAAAAACTCATTTTTTCAAACTGTGCGAAAGTCAAAGTGGATTTTAAAAATCGATTCAAAGGGAAATCGATTCATATTTTCTACGTGTCCATTTTAAAACAAGTGAAAAGCATGTTTTAAAGTGTCGATTTTAAAAAGGTAAATGAAAATGCATGTGAAGTTTTAACAAAAAAAAGCTTTATAACTAAGGTTTCAAACGATGCATGAGAGTCCGCTTAATTTGGAAAAAGGAGTTATCTCATTTTAATGAAAGTTGATTTTTTTTTAAAAGTTTTTTTATATAAAAACTTTATATTATGAAAGGAAAAAGGGTACATGATTTTTAAAGATTTCATCTTAAAGAATTTGAAAAGAGGAGGAAGCCCATTAAAGAAAATTTTTTTTTATTAAAGTTTTTTTTATAAAAAAAACTTAGAATGTGCAAAGGTATTTTATAAAGAGATTACGCAAGAGCATGTGCTGAAGAGTTTTAAAAGAATTTTTTTTGGGAGTTTTTTTTAAAAAAAACTTAAAAGTTGTGATGTGAGATGAAAGTGAAAGGTTGCATAAGACTCATAGAAGAGCAGCAATTTTTTTTCAAGAAACCAGGTATTTGATGAATTTGTAGACTCGTTGGTTTGTGGAAGCCAAGCAACGAGGACATGGGAAAAGCCAAGAGGCTAAAGCAAAAGCAGATTATGTTCGAGATCTTTTTAGATCTGGAAATCAAGAGGCAAAAAGATGCATATGCATTAAGATGCATAAAAGAATCAGTGGATGAAAGTATACTTCCCTTGATTTCAGATTCCAAGACAGCCAAGGAGGCATGGGATACCCTTGAGAGATGTTTTGGTACAAGGGGAAGCATTGAAGCAAAGGGGAGCTTTGAAGATGAAGATGAAGGTGGATCTGTAGCAGTAGATCTACAGCCAGATGAAGAGTCAGAAGAAGCAGAAAAGAAGCATGAAGATGCTCGTGAACCCCACTGTGCACGGCCACAAGTGGATGAAGAGAATCCAGCAACAGAGCTTGCTGACAAAGATCTAAAGATTCCAGCAACAGAGATTGCTGACGAATTTTTAATGATACCAGCAACAGAGCTTGCTGATGAAACGGTAAATCCAATGATTGTTATGGCTAATGTAAACTTTGATAATGAAATTTTTGCTAATGATGATTGGTTGCAGATGATGCAACAAAAGTATGATATCGACATGATGTTATTTGGTGAGATTACCCCACTTCAGTTAGTGGAAGACAACCTGTTTGCAGAAGCACAGGTCAGTGAAGAAGGGGCAGAGAAAAAGACAGAGACAGAGATAGAGGAAGATGCAGCAAAGGAAGAGCAACAGCAGAAAGCTCTCATTGCAGAGAAGAAGGAAGAAACAAAGAAATAAGTCTGCAAAGGGAATGCAGAAACAGAGATTGAGGCAGAGGCAGAAAAGGAAAAACAACAGAAGAAAGCTCTCACTGCAGAGAAAAAAGACCAGAACCAATGTTGTTATGAAAATAATTTTTATTCTAACATTGATTTCAAGTGTGCAGGTATACAGATTGATTATGAAAAAGAGCTAAATTTTATTGAAACATGGCTTGCAACACCATGTCTGAATGAGATCTACATAGAAGCTGTAGATATGAATGTTGAAGACGACATGCATGACGAACATGTCAATGAAATTTCCATGCGTTGGAGTTTTGAAGAGATAAGATATTGTTCTAATCTTATGTTGCAGCAGATTGATGACGCAAAGCACACTACAGAGGACAATATGTGGCAGCAACCCACATACAAGTCAATTTTTGAAGAAGTCCAGGACACGCTTAGACAACCTGGAACAGTAAAAGACCTGCACCAGCGCATCAATAAATTGAGTTTTGAAGAACACAGCAAAGCGAAAAATTTGAATCAATTTAGAGGCTACAGAATATGGAAGAAGAGAAGAAGAAAACTAAATCTAGTTGAAGTCATTTTTTTTTAAATTGTAAGCCTCGCTGAGACATAGACCAGCAGGTATCTTAATTAAATTTTTTTATGTGGTTGAAATTAAAGGGGAGTGTTAAAGAACATAATCTCAACCACCTGCTAGGTGTCAAATCTGTCTGTCCAAGTGTCCTGGTTTAGTTTAAGTTAGTTCAGTTTAGTCGAGTTTATCTCCAGTTATTTATTGCTGATGTTTCCAATGTAATCTATTTAATCTATTCGTAATCTTCAGAAGAGCATCTCTCTGCTCTAGTTCGTTTTCAGTGTTTCAATTCTTGTCAAGTTGTGCATAGTTCACATGAACCCATCGAAGGTTCGAACCCATGATTCTATGAATTCTGCAACTTGGTATGCATAATTCATTCGTGTTGTGGTTGCGAAAGCATGAGAAAAATGACGAAAAATTGGAAAAAATGAGTATACAGTACACAAACAATACTATTCTCTTTGGATTCACAGTTAAATTGGGCAACAATAAGACGAAAACAATAAAGTCCATGCAGAGATGCATGGGTGCTTATCCAGGTGAAAAACTAGAGCTCCACACAATGTATACTTCCCATTTCCGGGGCTTGAAAAAAGGGCAAGGCCTAAAAATTGAGTCCACGGGCTACACTGCGAACATTATAATAAGAGTTCTTGACACTACAGTATGGTTTGAGAACTCGAGATTTGTGGATCATAAAAACTAGTCACTTGTGCGCTCCAAGTGGAAGGACCATTGTGAGCTTGTTAGAGCGTTCAATGCCTCGAACAATAACAAGAAACTCATCAATTCTTGATTATTCTAAAAAATATACCAGTAAAAAAACGGTGAGATAAATGAGACGGTCGAGTGTAATTACCTACGAGACTTGGCATGAGACTCACACTATGTCTAGAAATATAGGCAAGCGTAATGTTGGGTGCCAACATTTTGGTTTATGCTAAGGGCATGGCCACTGGTATGGCATCTAGAACACGAGTGGTGGTGCATAAGGTCTACAGGTATCAAGGTTTCTCCCACTCAGTCATCATGGCGGGAATGGAAAAAATGGTGTTGGATGGAGTGGACATTTTATCTCTATCCTCCCACGACACTCCATTTTATTTTGGCATCGGTGGGTGTTGAAATGGATTTTCATCTCTTTGGCGTAAACGTTACATAACATGGTCAAAGATTTGTTACTAATGGTATATGACACCATAAATGGATTATGATATAATATGCCAAAGATATTCGTAGAGTAGATTAACTGAAGCCAATTAAACAAAGCCACTGTTTTAACAATTACAAAAGTAAAAAATATATGTTGCATCAGTTATGATATGTGTTACAAGTCAAAAGTGTTTCATAGGCTGCATTAGAAGGTAGAGGAATGCCAACAAAATGATTATCAATCAATGAACACTGAGAGGTTATGATTTTTAATCAAACGCACCCAACATGTCACTTATTACAATATGTTATGCACAATATGCTGTTACAAGACATTACATAGGAGAATTGATCATTGAAAGTTGTGGTTAATTGCTATGGATGTTGCTTTTGGAATGGAATATGTGCATGGAAAGGATATTGTGCATTTTGATTTGAAATGTGAAAATTTGTTGGTAAACATGAGATATTCTCAATGCCCTATATGCATGGTTGGAGATCTAGGGATTTCAAAAATTTAACATAGAACCTTATTTTTTGTTGGTGTATGAGGAACTCTTCCATGGATGTCTCCAAAGTTACTAAATAGCAGCAATAACATGGTTTCTTAAAAGGTTGATGTATTTTCATTTGGAATAGTAATGTGGGAACTTATTATTGGCCAAGAGTCATATGCTAATATGCACAATGGAGCAATCATTCGATGTACAATGTACAATATATTGCATCCACTTGTACGAAGATGGTGTGACCCCACATGGATATCATTAATGGGGCAATGCTAGTCAACTGACCCTGCAATCATAGCCTTCTTCAAAAATAGTTGGTCTATTGCATACAACAGTCATATCATTTCATGTACTTATTGATTATCACATAGAACCCTACAAACTATTTGTTAATTAAGGCCATAATAATTGTTGTTTTGGTATAAAAGATGGTTAACCTGCAATGTAGGATTAGTCTTATAGTTGACACTTTATGTTAGATTCATTTAAAATTTTTAAATATATTTTGAAGATCGTATATTATGATGTGAATAGTACGAATCTGAGCATGCAGTGACAATACAACGGCAATGGGGTGACAATGCATATCTTTGCATGCATTGGCAGAACTACATTGAGTTAGAGGAAGGCTTTTTTTTTTAAAACATTGCATCATTTTCATAATACCATGATTTTCGTAGTTTGAACATTAGAGCTGGAACAATAGGCTCAAACATGGCGCGATAGATTTACAAAATTAAATCAGATAGATAGATGGGTTTGTTTTGGGTCTTTGTGTGTGTCTGTGTGTGTATATATATATATATATATATATATTTCGAAAAGGGAATGAGCCTCATGAGTTGGATTGCTTGTGAATATGCCTGTTCTTACTGTCGACAATAATTTCCATCAGAACATGAAATTATGTGGAGAAAGGCATCTTTATTAATGCAATAAGGAGTAGAATAATGTGTCGAGAGTGGATGCTTCGATCATTGAAGGAAGGGTTTGGAATTTATATAAAATTTCCTACGCAACATTGAAGAACCACTTTAAAATGATAATTCACGCAAGCATGCACTGTGAAGTGTGATTTGAGATTTCACACAATCATCTATCAAACCCACATCGCCATCTCATGCCATAAATATCACTGTTAGATAAGAGTGATTTAGTGAAGGAAGCTCATGGTTCTATGAGACCGACAATGCTAGTTTTGTTGGGAGTAGAGTTAACTTCTATGGATTTTGAGTACCTATGAGTTTGTAGGTGATGATGTGCTAGGATTGATGCTCCAATTCCACAGAGAGAGAAATCCATTTTCTTGATGGTGGTGGAGGATGTATTTTTGGTGGCCCATGTAGATCACTGATTGAGAAAATGCGGCAATGGGGCATGTGGAGAGAGGGCATGTTGAAGCTAAAGATTCTATTGAGGTCGACTACTATGGCTGAGATTGAGATGTTCCTGAAGGTGTTGGATCAGGAACTCGCTAGCAGGTTTCTCGTTTTGTCTCAGGACCCCATAAATGCCAAGGCAATAACTCTACATGAATATGTTGAGGATTATTGGGAGGAATCCGAGGTCACTGAAAATTCACTTGTAAAGGAAAGTCTGACAAACTAGAGATAAATATGTGTTTCCCTTAAACAACATCTAGAGTTGTTAAAGATTTATTATGCTATTCAAGATGTCAGGATAGAGGAGGAGAGAGGAGGAACTAGTTGCAGGAGGAGTTGCAATGAAATCCACAGAAATCATGGAGGAGGAACAAGAGGTGTGATCTTAAGAAACTACAATATTTCTTCAGTATTTAACTCAGGTTTTCAATTCTTCTACCGAATGTTTTGGAAAGAGAATGAATTTCACGGTCTTCATGATATTGGTTGTGTAAAGAAAATAAGAATGCAACTTTGACTTTGTCTGACTGTCTGAGATATCAATGAACATGAAAGACAAGAACTTTGATTAATAAAATATATTTGCAACTTTCATCTCTAGCCATACATTTTGTAGTATGTGCTCGTTCAAATAGAGGGATAACAAGGAACACCTCTAAAGTTCAAGTTCAAGGCAACCTACAAGAAACGTCAGAGGTTCACCAAAGAGATGGAAGTTGACCAAAGAGTTGGAATTCCATTGTAAAAACTAATTACATTGTGACTTATAGCTTCCCTAAGCAGAAAAGTGCATTCAATTTTTTTTTGAAGTCAACAGGAAATATGGTTTGTTGAGAGTTATTATAATATAATAATAGTAACTGGATATCCCCATATTGTTTTCATAATGAAATACACCCCCTTGCCATTGATGTCAAAGGGGGAGGTAAGTAGAGAAGAGATGAGGTGATTTTCAGGGAAAAATGTGGAGGATCAAAATATTTCCATCAATGCCAAAGGGGGGATTGATGTCATTGTTGTCATTGATGGAAAAGAAGCAACATGCAACAAAGGCAAAGGAACAACACCAAAGAAAAGGAACAACAGGAGAAACAAATGGAAAGGAGCAGCAATAAGGCAAAGGAGCAACAACCATAGCAACATAGGGAAAGGAGAAACAAGTTGGAGATGTTGGCTTGCTCATGTTATTATATACATATGATGGTTGAATTGAGATTGTTGTGATGCAAGGAAAATAAAAACACAAATGAAAATGCATGAAGAATTTTGTTATGCTTGTAATGTTGTGATGTGTTATAGTTATTGATATATTACTAATGTATGTTAAAAAAACTATGACTTTTATGTTTGTTGATCTAATCATTATAGGTGGCTGAAAATAATATTTGGTGAATAATTTATTTATTTTAATATTTTAAATCTCAAAGGTGGGAAACAAATGAATTGAATTCTAAGAGACAAGTATTTTCACTTCATATTCATGTTTGGAATACCAAAAACCGTAAACGTTTGCTTATAAAAATGTGTGAGGTTGCAAGGCTATATGGTTAGAGAGTTAGATATTGTGTGAGAGCCGATTGAGGTGTTCTTCATTAATTACTTGGCACATAGAAGATCTGATGTGAAGCATATTTGAGGAGGAGAAAAAACAAAGAAAAATATGGAGGTATGTAGATTTTGTTGGGGATCCTGATTGTTGTTAAACCAAAATCCATAGGTGTTAGTCAATGATCACATCACTAGAGATAAGGATCCATGAGAGGAAATTAGTCCATTTCGCAAAACACACGAGGAGCATTGGTTTATCCAATGTCTAACAAAATTCCCCCCAATGCGAGTCCTGTGTGTATCAAACTCATGACCTATGCTCTGATACCACTAGTTGGGGATCACGATTGTCATTAAACCAAAACTCGTAGGTGTTATTAAACGGTCACATCTCCAGAGATAAGGATCCATGAGAGGTGGCTAGTCCATGTAGCAAAACACACATGGAGCATTGGTTTATCCAATGTCCAATAGATTTATAGGTAACCAACACATTTTTTTCATTATGTATTAGGGGATTGTAGTATCCTTTCAAGTTTCAGCTTGATAAATGACAGGTTGGAGTCCATTGAGGTAGGAGCCTCTTGTGGGCTGTAGCCTGTAGAAAACTAGTTGGAGTTGGAGCTTCCTTGCATGTTGTATCTTACATAAAGGTTGAGGTAGTGGCCTCTTGTAGGTTGGAGCCTACAGAAAAGTATATGTAATAAAGGAGTAGGAGATTAAATTTGCATCACAATAATAAAAAAATCATAGTTTTCTCCATTTATGGGTTTCCACTTATATCTGTTTTCCATATGTGTTGCCTTTATTTGTTGATGTGATGTTTTTGGTTTATTTATTACTTGTTGTTTTCATATTAAATACTCTGGTTATTATGTATCATTCTGCTCATTTAATGGTTTAGTTAATGAGTATAAAGAAAATGAAATTAATGTCTATGAATGTACTAAGCTGATTGACCCCCCTCCCCCCCTTCCTCTCAATTTAGTCAAGTTTTCATCACACAGAGTGCAAGAAAGCATAACAAAGTTTGTTTTTTGTTGATTTCCACCCTGGAATAAGAGGAGGCATATGGGAGGAATTAAAAACGAAGAATGCAACAAAAAAGACATAAAAACATAGAACACCTAGAAAATTTGGAAATTGATCAAGATGTGGATTGGGGAGATGATTTTGCACCTGTTGGCAGAGAAAGAACTTATTGGCAACAAAGTGTAACATTGGAAGCACAACTAGATAGTTTCTAGGTTGCCAAAGGAGTTGTTTATATTTTTGGTTGAGCATTGGAGTATGAGAGGAACTTATCCATGTGAGGGGAAACTTTAGGATACCTTGGGTGATCCGGATTTATGCAGGAATGTAACAAAATATAGAAATAACCACAAATATAGAAATACAATGGAAATAAGGCTTCATTTCATTAATATCAAATCACAGAAATATGCTTAAAAACATGATGGAAATAAAAAAGCTAGGGTGCTGATAGTGAGTCTCTGAGAAGAGATGTGGCAGCTACAGACCTCTGAACTGTGTTACAATGAGGCTCGAGGGCCTATTTATTATGGAGAAACAATAGAGAACTCTAAACGTCCAAAAACCTAACCCTAGGAGATGAAGCGCCAAAACTATGGGCCTCGTTTGGGTAAATTGGTGTTTCAACTTCCCAGGGACATAACTTCGGCATACTATCTCCGTTTGGGGCTTCAAAATGGCTCTGGAAGTTTAGGACCCGAAAAAATGCTAAAAATAGTAAGTTGTGAAAAAAACTGAAAGAGACAATGGTGGGGCCCCAAGTGGAATAGGCGGGTGGCTACCAATATCCACCTAGATCATTCCTCCCCCCTTAGGAAGCAATGGTCCCCATTATGTTGAGTTCCTCCATGAGATGAGAAAACTTCTGTTGAACTTGGTCCCTGGTGAACCAGTTGCCTTGGTGCAGGAGTTGGCCAGCTTTGACAACTCGATACAGTTGGATCTTCTGTAGGCAAGTGTTCTTGATTTGCATGTCCATGATACAGTATATGGTGGCCTTTTCCATGCAGTCTGGGTTTAACTCTTTTGGTGTGAGTTCTTTTGCAATGTCAGAGGTGTCCAATAGAGGTGGGAAGTAGGGACGAAGGCAGTCTAAATTGAAGACTGGGTGCAGACCAAGGAATGGTGGAATACTGAGCTCGAAGGCATTGTTCCCTACAACCTTGGTGATGGTGTATAGCCCATATTGGAGCAGGCGAATCTTGCAGTGGGGTCTAGTGAGGCGCTTCTTCTGCAAATGTAGCCACACTTTTTCGCCCACTTGGAAGTTGTGTGGCACCCGATGTTGATCATGTCGTTGCTTGTACTTACCATTGGCTATGTCCAATATGTCATGAACCTGTTGGCGGATGTGTTGAATGTGGTCGATGAAATTGTTTGCTTTGTCAGCTTCAGACTGGACATGAGCCGAATCGGCCTGAGTAGCTGCAAATGACATAGCTACGTCAATGAGACATAGTGGCTGGAATCCCAAGCCCACCTGAAAGGGGTTATGGTTGATTGAGCTATGGAGAGCCTGGTTATAACTGTGTTGTACATAGGGAAGGCTCTCATCCCATGTGCGTGGATGCTTTGAATTGTACATGCGCAGAACGTGTATAATCATCCTGTTGACAACCTTTGTCTGGCCATCAGTTTGGGGATGGAAAGCTGTGGACTTGGTAAGCTTGGTGTCCAACGTTGACCAAAGGCTGGACCAAAATGTGCTGAGGAACCTACTGTCGCGATATGATATGATAGATTGTGGGATCCCAAAGTGCACCCACAGTCATTCAAATAAGAGTTTAGCAGTGGCTTCTGCTGTGATATTCTTCTTGCAGGTCGCCATACTGGCCATCTTAGAGAATCTGTCGATGACCATGAAAACACAATCATTTCCATGCTTAGCAGAAGGAAGGCCTGACATGTAATCCATGGAGATGGATTCCGAAGGTCGACTAGGGGTAGTTAGTAGAGTATATAGCCCTTGATTCTTGATGGTAATTTTGGCAATGGCGCAAGCGGTGCAGGATTTGATGTACTTCTCGACATCCTGTCAAAGGTTCGACCAATAGAAATACTTCTGCAGTACTGCCACTATTTTATCGACCCCAAAATTCCAAGTGAATTGACTGTAGTGCGCTTCCCATATCATCTTGGCACGCTCGTTTGAAGGAACACAAAGGTGTCCCAGGTGACATAATAGTGCATCTTGGAGGTGAAAATTTGGAACTTTCATACCCCCCAAGAGTGCCTTGTATGTGTAGCTGAATTTTGGATCGCTCTTGTAGAGAAGCGGCTAATCAGAAGTCTCGTGCCCACAAGAGTTGAGAACGGTGGGTATGGCCATGATCGGTGGTCGGCTGAGGCAGTCTACAACATTATTGGTGCTACCCTTATTGTACTTTATGTTCAAATGAAATTGTTGCAGATATGTGGACCACTTCTGATGGCAATCATTCTGCAACTTCCCTTGTGTCTTTATGAACTGCAGGGGTCGGTGGTCTGTGTGGATGATTGTCTCCTTCCCCAAAATGTAATGCTTCCATTGTCGACAAGACTGAACAATGGAATACATTTCTTTGTCATAAGTGGGATAATTTCGAAATGTGTCGGACAATGTCTCACTGTGATATGCCATTGGATGCCCCTGTTGAGTAAGAACTGCCCCAATAACATAGTCAAAGGCATCTGTCTCGATCTCAAATGGTTGTTGCAAGTCTGGTAATGTGAGCACTGGGGCAGAACATAGGCGATGTTTCAATTCTACGAATGCCTTCTGTTAAGATTCCGACCAAAAAAATTTTGCTCTCGATCCTCCCTTGGTGACTTGACTCAAGGGCCAAGTGATATGAGAGAATCCCAACACGAACCTCCGATAGAAATTAGCAAGACCCAGAAAGCTGCGAAGCTCTGTTATAGTGGTTGGGGCTGGCCAATCCGGAATGACTTGGATCTTGGCTGGATCCACATGCACCCCCCTTTCATCAATAATGTATCCCAGATATTGAACCTGGGTCATGCCAAAAGTGCACTTCTCCAAATTGGCACACAACTTGTGTTGCCGCAGTGTTTGGAGGACTTCTCGGATGTGGTGGAGGTGCTCTTCCCAAGTCTGGCTGAAGATCAAAATGTCATCCAAGTATACCACTACAAATGAGTTGGTGAATGGATGCAAGATGTCATCCATCAACCTCATGAAGGTTGCGAGAGAATTTGTTAATCCGAAAGGCATGACAAGCCATTCGAAAAGGCCCTCCTTGGCGTTGAAGGCAGTCTTCCACAGATCAGAGGGTTCGATTGGTACCTGGTGATACCCAGACTTCAAGTCAATCTTGCTGAAATATTTTTCCCTTTTGAGTTGGTCCAAAAGGTCATCAATCCGTGGGATCGAGTACCTATTCCAGACAATGATCTTGTTCAGCGCCCGATAATCAATATAGAGTATCCAAGTCCCATCCTTCTTCTGTACCAACACGATCGGGCTCCCACAGGGTGATGAACTTGGCCGGATGTGACCTTTCTGTAGCAGATTCTGAATCTGCCTCTTGATTTCATCATTCTCTAAAATAAAGTTCCTATAGATCGGTCCATTGGGTAGCGGCGCACCTGGGGTCAGGTCAATGGGGTGCTTGACCTGACAGTGTAGAGGTACCCCTGTGGGTGAGGTGAAGATGTCCCCATACTCCTCCACGACATTGTCCATTTGTTGTTGTCGTGCAGAGGAGCCATGTTTGGAGGTCGTGGCCACAGTCTTCTTCTTGCCCTGGGAGCGGATCATCAGGAAAACAAATTTCCTGGTTTGGGAAATGAGCTTACTGCATTGTTTTGCAGTAACAAAAGAGATAGTGGGAGGCAGTGGTACCTCTGGTATCCTGTACAATTTATTTCCCAAAGTAACAATAAAATCATGAGGCCGAGACTCATACACAGCATGTCGCTTCCACAAGTATGGTTGGCCTAATAATACATCAGAAACATCAATAGAAGCAATGTTACACAATACCTCATCTGTGAAGGGCTTGATGCTATAATGAAGGCGACACTGCTAGCTGACGCGGAGATCTTGTCCTTGGTGAATCCACCCGATGGTGTATGGTTGTGGGTGCACTGTGGTCGGAAAGCCCAATCGATTCACGACATCTGCTGAAATGAGGTTATTTTGGCTCCCATTTTCGACAATGAACCATAGCAGGGAACCCTTTACCCACATCTGGGAGTGGAAGAGATGCTCTGCCTCCTTTGGATCTTTTGGTTCCTCCTTCTGGATCTTCGTAGTGGAAATTGTGGCATTAGGCTCTGCATCAATAATCTTCTTCCCTTTGTCATTCACCTTGTCAGGTTCTGATTCAGAGTCGGAGCATGCATCTGATTCAGAAGCCCTCATATCGGCCACCAATGACTGCTTGGCCCGACACTCACTTGTGTTGTGAGTGGAGCTCTTATGGAACTCACACCACTTTCCTGTGTCCTTCTTTGGCTTCACGATGTTGTTCTTTGCTTGTGTCTTTGGTAAGTTGTCTTGGGCCTCCATGCCTTGGCTTTGTCCTTTGTTCTGCGGTTTGGTTGCACCTTTCCCTTGCTTTTGATTTGCAGATCCAAAGTCTCGCTTCTTCTGTTTGAATTTCTGCTCAATTTTGGCAGCATACCGGTATGCCATACCAAGCGAGGAGATGTCAAGGAACTCCAATGTATCTGTGTAGACAACCGCGATACTTTAGCACCAAATGTTTCTCTGAATATTTGATACCCAACTTTGTGCGCAGGGTATGGAATAGATTCGTTAGCTCATGCACATCTTGATCCCTTTGTTGCCGCAACGTGGTCCATTGTATGTACTTGTCCTCATAGCTCCCCATGGGATAGTATTGTTCCTTGATGGCATCTCGGAAAGAATTCCAAGTGGGTACGGCTGAGAACAGAGAGGGTTTTGTCTCATCCTTTTTCTCACAGTAGGTTTCCCACTAGTCCTTGACATGGGGGGTAGCTTTGAGGAGTGCAAAAATAATCTTCTCCCGGTCGGAAAAGTCATGAATCGAGAAATATCATTCTAATAGATTCAACCATCTATCTACGGCATCTGCATCTATTTGACCCTCAAATATGGGAATGTCAAAGTTTACTTGTACCTTAAAGGGAGTCGCGCCTCTGGAGTGGCTGCTGGATGAAGATGCGCCGCCGGTGGGTAGTCGTTGAAGGATCTGGGCAAAGTTATCCATCATTGCGTTCCTTTGTTTTTCGAGGGCCTCCTCGAGCAATATTTTGATAGGATCACCTACTCCCTCATCTTTCTTTTCGTCCCCCATGGGCGTCCGTCGAGGTTTGCGAGGCTGATCTTGCAAAGGTTCCACCAGATCGAGCCCTAACTCCTTATACCCCAACCTTGTTGGGGACATGCAAAGAAGGATCGAGAAAAAATATACCGCTCTAATACCACTGATCCAGATTTATGTAGGAACGCAACAAAATACAGAAAAAAACCATATACATAGAAATACAATGGAAATAAGGCTTCATTTCATTAATATCAAATCACAGAAATATGCTTACAAACATGATGGAAATAAAATAGCTAGGGTGCTGATAGCGAATCTATGAGAAGAGATGTGGCAGATACAGACCTCTTAACTGTGTTACAATGAGGCTCGAGGGCCTATTTATTATGGAGAAACAATGGAGAACTCTAAACGTCCAAAAACCTAACCCTAAACCCTATTTATTTGGGTAAATTGGTGTTTCAACTTCCCAGGGACATAACTTCGGCATACTATCTCCGTTTGGGGCTTCAAAATGGCTTTGGAAGTTCAAGACCTGAAAAACTGCTAAAAATAGTAAATTTTGAAAAAAATTGAAAGAGGCAATGGTGGGGCCCTAAGTGGAATAGGCAGGTGGCCACCAATATCCACCTGGATCATTGGGGGAATGGACGGTAGAGACGAGATTTATCTAGAGTCCCTTAACAACTTGGGATAGAGTTTTAGCCCTTTTAGTCATGGAAGAAGCTTTAGAGTCTCCCTTGCTTGTTTCATTTGGTTTTAAAGTGGATTCTGAAGTCCCCTTAGTGGGTGGAATCACTATTGATGTGCTTAGGTTGGACTAAAGTCTCTATATTCCTTGGAGCTCATTGGCTGTTGAACAATAGGAAGGTAGAGGTGATAGTCCTTTCAATTCCATGAGGACTTGTTGGTTTCTATTTGGTTGGTGGGTGGAGGCAAGAGGACCTCTAGAGTCCTTGTTTGAGCTAGTAGTTGACAAAAAATCCCTTGAGAAAGTTATTTCAGTCTATGGAATCCAACTGGGGGTGACAGTTACAAGTAGACATGGCTGCCACTGTCTATGGTTAGGTAAAGAGTTGTAGTCCTAATCTTAGTTTCCAAAGAAGATTCATAAGATAAGTATTTCTAATGCATTCTCTATGTTATTGAATGAGTCTTGTATTTCTAGTTTGAAATGATTTTATTAGTACAAGAGGGATCATTGTGTAACTCTTATTACATATTAATTAACTAGTATGTTATTATATTAGTTTAAAGTGTTTTGATAGCATGTGAGAGTAGTAGCTAAGCATGTGATTATTTCACATGAAATTTCTTCTTCCTTATTGCAATATGTCGACTAATTTGATCTCAAGCTTGATTGCATGGTGGTGTTGCAATGCGGAATATGGAGGAATTTGTCTCCTTTATTCTTGTTGAATTAGTGTTTTATATTAGGGTCCTCTTCAAGCATTCCTTTCCAATGAAATTCTCATTGGAGTGTCAGGCTGATGTTACACTTGTGCATGAATAGTTCATAGTTTTTGGTAATAGATATGGAATGATATTTTGATGCATGTTACCCTCAGCTATGGGTTTACATAGATTATCCCAAGGAGGGGATATGAATATAAATACTCATCTTGATACTGTTTTTAAGGAGAATAGTTGATCTTCTTGTGCTTGAAAGCTTTGAAGTATTGAAGCATGTTTCTTGGTGTTTTGGTTTCACAACCAATATCTCCTTACATGAATTTTAATTTCAAATTCATTACTTAATGTTGTTGCATGAGGTATGGTGGGTTTTATTGAGCTTTAAGGCTTAAAAGTTTTGATGTGTGGTCTTGATTGTATACATTGGTACTTAGGTTCTTTCATGCCAGGTTATGTATGTAAACACATCCTTGTGAGAATATAGAGCACTTTTTAAGAGGATTTCATGTTTTGGTCACTCAAACCCTTATATAATTGCTCAAAGGAATTGTTGAATCTCTCTGTATGCTGTGGAGAAACAAAATATAATGATTTACTACCCTAAGGCTAAATGAACCTTTGTATAATATAGAGAGACTGATGGAGTTGGTGATTTACTCGTGTTGTTGATAACACCTTGAGCTTGTTGTGTTCATGGTTGTCAATGAAATTGTTATGTGCTGAAATTTCTATTGAGGAGACTGGTTGAGTCTCCATGTTAGCCTCTCTCACAAAACAATAATAAATCAAAAAATAAATAAATAAATTAAATATTACAAGTTAGGCATTTGTGCCTAACTCTTGGGTTGTTCCTCTAAGATAGGAGTTAGTTTAGGTAGCTCCTATATTTGTGTGTGTTTGGTTGAGAAATTATCTCATCAAGGTGTTCAAGATAACACTTACTATCTTGAGACACTGTCTCCTCATCTATTTAATTGTAAAATTACATTCTTTTAATAATGAGAAAATATGTGAGGAAGTTGTGAGGCTGAAGCCTTTTCTGCCATTATTTGGTGTCTGGTTTATTATGTGTGTTTTTTGTATTTTACTGAGTGATTTGATTTTCAATATGTGGTATCAGAGCTTCAAGTTGAAGCGGTGCTATGTGAGTAATCGGGTTGTCATACCTGAGTGAGTGAGTAGAGATGTGATTTTGGAAGAATCGTCCTGACCTCAAGAGATTGAGATTGATCTCTGCATGCATCATTTGGAGGGTTGTTGTTGGCAAGAATTATACTTTTCCTCATAGGCTGGTGTGGTCAGATTGTAGCTAAGGTGGATCTTCCCAACATCGTGCCTTCGTCCAACGGTCAGCGTTAGGGTGCCTCGAATCAGGAGAGTGGGAAGCGTTTGATTGGGCATCATTCAATCTGAGACCGGGTATCGATCTGCTGGAGTAAGGCTTAGAAAATAAAAATATTGCACTGTGTATCCTCCACCCTTTGTCTGAACCGCTTCTGCATGTATTTTTAATTATCTGTGCTATAGATATGCAATCTGCATGATTGATTTAAAAACAAAATTTAGAGCCAAAAGTCACTAACTCATACATAAATAAGGAAATTTAAATTGAAATTGGCTCTATATGATTTGGAATTTGGGAGGCGGCAGGAGATACTGTCGGTGCAGCGTGTTGAGGCGATGTTATGTATCCACGAACCCGTTTTTTTTTTATGATTGCTGAAGAAGCAGTAGCGTTGGGCTCACACGGTCCATCTCAATTAATTTTCATGGTCTACGGAAGTATGATAGTTGTTGTTTTTTTAATATTTGCAGAATACAAAAACTGATCTGCACTCCTAAACTCATATGACCCGCAACAGCGATACCAAAAATCGCTCAGGCAGGAACATAATTGCAAACATTGGAAACTAGCTTGGCGGTCTGTCGTCTCTACTGGTGTTTGCAATCAACACAACCCGTAGTCAACTATTGTGTATAAAAACCTCCACAGTTCTGTTGTGCCTTGAGTCAACGAGGAATGGCACAGCCGAGCTAGGCCAATACAGGATCCGAGTCAACGCTGTGTCTCCTTATGGACGGCACACGGATCTCACAGTTGGGTATTTCAAGAAGGAAGGCGATCATGTTCCATGACTTTCCAAGAACATCGATCGCACCTCACTATGTACAGACATAAGGCTACCACTCAACACGTAGGTCACTGGTTGCTAACGAATCGATCCCACGAAGTGATAAACGCCTCTGTGTGTAGGGATCCACAACACGTCTCGAAGTTGATTCTTGACTCTATACAAATGTACGCGACACCCACACTTCTTCTCAGAGAAACCACATAAGTTCCTCGTTCTTATTTTGGATTTATCATTTAAGGGGGGAATGTTAGCCTCTCTCACAAAACAATAATAAATCCAAAAATAAATAAATAAATTAAATATTACAAGTTAGGAATTTGTGCCTAACTCTTGGGTTGTTCCTCTAAGATAGGAGTTAGTTTAGGTAGCTCCTATATTTGTGTGTGTTTGGTTGAGAAATTATCTCAACAAGGTGTTCAAGATAGCACGTACTATCTTGAAACACCGTCTCCTCATCTATTTAATTGTAAAATTACATTATTTTAATAATGAGAAAATATGTGAGGAAGCCGTGAGGTTGAAGCCTTTTCTGCCATTATTTGGTGTCTGGTTTATTATGTGTGTTTTCTGTATTTTACTGAGTGATTTTATTTTCAATACACTTGAGCATGGAAAGGAGCATAAATTTCTCTCCCAACCCTTATGTGGTGAGAATCCATGTAATGGATCTTTGTTGAAAACCATTGGATTCAAGAATTGTTGAGCCATTATGGCCCAAGATCTGGGAAAAACCACCACAACCAATCCATGGTTGAAGTCTTTCACAAAATATGTATTGCGTCAAAGTAGGAGGGAGCCTTACCTCCTATCTTCAACCTTTAACCTTATCCATAGTCACAACATGGATTCCATTAAGCCGTGTAAGGGTAACACTTTGGGAATTTCATCCAGGTAGTGCATCAGGAGAGCTGAGCCCAGGATCTCGGAAAAGCTTCATCCATGAACAAATCTGTTAAATGACATTAGGCACATCAGCCTAAAGGGTTGACCCCAGATAAAATCATGGAGGTGAAAATTTCTAAGGAACCGAGGTAACAATTCCTAATAACCATACTATAATATATATACTAGAGTTTATTCCCAGGAGGAAAACATCATAGGAGCAGCGAGAGTTTTTCTTGGGGTACACGGGGAGTTTTTTCCGAGGTGCACTGGGATGTCTCGCTTGGGTGCACTAAGAGTTTTTTCCGGGGGCATAATTGTAGTTTTCACTGGAGGTGTACCAAGATTTTCCATCAGGGTGCATTGGGAGTTTTCGCTGAGGTGCACTAGGAGTTTTTGTTGGGGTGCACCGAGAGTTTTGTTGGGAGCGCATCGAGATTTTTCATCGGGGTGTGGCCATGCTTTATAGCCAAGGGTGAAGCCAAGATCTGGCATGTAATTATGGGTCGTTATGCATTGCTAGGTTTCCATGTGGTGATGGGAGGTTATCCACGTAGCATGGGCATGTGGGTTCCACGTGGTAGGGTCGATGACTTGGCACCCTATGATTCGTCAGAAACTTAAAGGATCATAAATTCTGATCCAAAGGTTGGATTAAGGTAAAATTTTATCATCCCATCTCTCTAACTATTTACCAAGGAGATTGTATTAGCAAGTGAAAAATTTCCACAGAGGCTAAGGTGGAGGGTGTTTATAGAGTGGTATTCGAGCATCCAAAAGATGGGATCTATCATGGGCTAATGAGCCAATAATGATTTTGCCAAGTTAACTGAGTAAGGGGTCTCATAATGTTTTTTAGAAAATTATATAAACTAATTACAAGTGTTAAAAGACGGTCTATGATTGATTTCTTGCTTGCATAATAAATATGCTTACTTGGTGATGGAAGTATGTGGCATGGTAATTATGCCTAGATCCTTGGCTTAGGGATGGAGCTCAAATCTGAGCGTAATATATGTGTGATTATGGTGGTATCCTACTCACAATAATGAGGCATATTGAATATTAACTTCAATGACGTACGGCATATTATTTTGGTAGATGCCTTGGCAATGTACATGCTTGCTAACTGACATTTTCGAGTTATGACAATAAGTGGTTATTGGAAGCCTGTTTTTTCTTCAATTTTGGCTAGGAATGCCTGTAGGGCGGTGAGTATGGTTACTTGTAGTGTGTCATCACCATTTTTTTGGTGATGTGATATTGCATATTTGGGTAATCATGGATGAGGATGTCCATGTGATGTACATAATTTGGGAAAAATCCCTGGGTAATGTGTATCCTACATAACACTGCTTGACTCAGTGAATGAGGAGCATATGTATGGTATGCTCATTTATATGGAGAATCCCATGGTTTGTATGTTTTCAGAGGTTAAGGACCCTAGCAAATGACTATTTTTTTCATGTATTGATGTTATGTGTTTACCTTATGAAGGCTTGTTCTTGAGGGTAAAGTCTTTCGTATTCAAGGAATGGGGTGCATCCTATGAAATGGCTAGTCAAGACCTATAAGGGTCATTATCACAATATGATATTAGAGCATTTATATTCCATATATAAACAAGATAAGTTCAAGGGCAAAGGTAATATGTATACCTTGGGGTAAATGGTTTTACAGAATGAGACTACAATATTAGAGTTGACCATGAATTCATTATATTCCTCATCTCTCTCTTCAATGAATGCTTATTTGGTATCTATGGAGTATTCTTCTAACATGATGGTAAGTCAATTAAATAATGTGGCTCAAGTAATGAGGTGAGGGTTGGTCAAGTCTTTCTAGCACAATTGGTTGAGGATGGATCTCGTCAGCAAGGCGACCTAGGATCAAAACTTACGGGGGGTGGTTGTGCCCTGTGATAGGGGGAGGAGACATGTTATAAAATCCAATCAGTAAAAGGGCTGGTACGACCCAGGCTGGGTGTGATCCCCAGGTGAATTTGATGGATTAGAACCCTCTGGTTCGCTGCTAATCAAGCCATAGGTCAAGCCTGGAGGATTGCCAACAACTTGACAGACAAAAAAAAAAAATGAGGTGAGGGTTGAAAATGTCAATGATATTGTTGTATATGACAATTAATTTATAAGGTGCTTGTTGATCGATGGCCTTGAAATAGAGGCTAATAGTACTTGGTACTTGTAATATTGGATGCCCTGGTTACTAGAATTGGTATAGAGGATTAGTGGAAAATGAATGATGATGATTTTGGAATAGTAGTTGGTTTCCTATTTATAACTGAACTTGGCAAGAAAATGGGATTTTATTAAATAATGGTTATCAATGAAATGAGATGTGCATAAGTATGAGGAAAATCCGGTTTTGAGCGATCATGTTGATATATGTACCTATGTTTTGGATATTGAGACATGTGAATAATATGTAAATTGATACATGTGATTAGTTGTAGGGAAGTGTGCTTGGCATCTTAGGGTGAGGCAACTGGTATATTCATTTGTAGATATTAATGCACTAACAACTAAGTTTTTGTGGAAACACATAGCAAGACTCAATATAAATGAAAGGAAACATGTATTATGGCATGATGCAACAAGATATGGACCAAGTCCATTGAGAACAAGGTGGAGGGAAATTCCTCCAAAGGAAGAGAATCTTTAAGAATTTGGAAGTTGAGCTCAAATACTTGGAAGATTAGATGAAGATATGCAGGGAAGAACTTATAAAATTCAACAAAAAACAACAAGAAATGGCTAAGTGGGATGCTGAAATGCGAGAAAAATATTAAGCTGAAACCTCAAGAAGGAAAAATGGCAGTGACAGGAAGAGGCTTCATGAGGCTGAAAAGGAGAAGATGATATTTTCCTATTGGAGCTGCGAAGAAGTGCATCTAAAAAATGACTGTTCCCACAAGAAGAAGAAGAAGAAGAAGAAGAAGAAGAAGAAGAAGAAGAAGAAGAAGAAATAAAATATCCCCTATGAACCATAGGGACACAAATAAACAATGCATGATACTGATAAGGAGGAGGGGTCATTCCCTCACGCTCCTTGACATACATAAATATGTGTGTGTGAGTGTTTAAAAGACCCATTGTGAAAATTTGGGGTATGTAAGACTTCAAGATTGTTATGAACCTTGTAAAGAAGTATTGAACTGATTTTTGTATATGAATATGCATATGTACTGGTATACTTATGTGCATTTGTATGATGTCTGGAAGTGCCACGAATGTTGGACTCAAGGGGATAAAAACTCAAATTTTGGGAAACTATTTTATGTTAATGTCTGTAAGTGGCGGTTTTAATTTATTGTTTTCAAGGCTAATATCATTTTTATTTTATATTTGTACATAACCACATTGTTGTGTGTGGATACATATATGATTACGGTCATGGATTTTATTCTCTCTTGCAATATTACCTCTTATTTTTCCTCTTGCATTGCCTATTGATGATATGGAACGTTTTCGATTTTCATACTCGGGGCTTAGAACCTTGATACAAATCAATTGAAGGTGGTATGGAGGCCATGAATCTTTGGTTAAAGAGAGATAAAGAGGGTCGCATGTAATGGACATGAATAGTGATTAACTGAGCAAGTTCCAGGAAACGAGGAACTCCGAGCTGGACAACTGGGTTGGAAGAGGCCAATGTTGAAACATATTGGAGAGTACTCATAGACATGAAAATAGATGTAGATGAAAATATAAGTGGTTGGGAATTTCTACATAGAAACTGTGCAAAAAGGGAAAAAGGAAAAAATAAAAAGGAAGAATTTTGAAGAGATCTCCATTAATTAATGCGTGCCTTATTTAAATATGGGGAGTCATCTAAGCCTTGGTTTTATTTGAATGCAAAAAAAATTCTTTTGCACTCATGAATGAGTGAGAAAAAATATGATGTCCAAGTGGCTCATTGGTCCATGGGAAATAATGGAAAATTGCTACAGGCCATTTTTTCACATCATCCCAAAAAGGCCTGCAAACTGGATCAATCAAAATGCATGAACACTTTTTCATAATCCCTTCACAAATAAGCATCACTTCAAAAAATTATGAGTTTGTGGGACAAATAGCTCAAAAACATTGTTTTTAACCCCAACGCACCTTGCATGACTGGCCACCTGCGTTCATCGCATGTTGCATACCTGATCACCAACGCTAGTCAACACATGTTACTCCTTTCTGCAAGTGCGTTGATTCTGGAAATTAGGGAAAAATAAAAAATATATATGAAGCTTCCTCTTCCAAAAAATTTCAAGGTAGTTTTAATTATTTACCACATATAGAGAGCTCGAATTCCTATTTGATCCTATCGTGGAGACTTTATCTCTTATCCCTTGAGCTCATCCTCCCATCATATGTGGATCTCAAGCGTAGAATGGTAAATCCTAAACTACCACTCTTACCCTTCCATAGAATAAGGGTTGGATTTTGGAGATTGGTAGTGCCCTCATGCTGCTAATTTGAACCTAAAGGATTCATCACATTCATGCATTAGGGTTGGCATTGAGGTGTGCTTTGTGACAAGGAAGGAAAAGTCAACTTGGAGAGACATCTACAAAGTAAACTTCTATTTATGGTTGTAAAATATCTCCTATATTTGTTAATACAAAGAGTATCTTGTTTCCCTATATTTTTTGTGTTATGTTTGCACTCATGTATTTCAATGCCATGTTGATTCATTGAATATATATTTTAGATTATGCTACGTGGATGTTGTGGACCCTTTTCTTCTTTTAGTCGTGTGTGCAGGTTCTAATTATAACACTTGGAGATATAATTGGAGCTTACAAACAAGGAGAAAAGAAACACTTGTTGCATATTCCAGGTAGGCTTCTTTCCCATTTTATGATTTATCTAAGGAAAACCCGAATCTATTTGTCTTATATTTTCTAGATAAGACCACTAGATCTAGGAATTCACCTTTATCCGTAATTGTGAAAATTCAGCATAACAACAGTGGCGAAACAACCATGAGATGGGTAACAAGGAAAGGTAAGGTAAACAAGCATGAGGTAATAAGAATCTTGACCAATATGGGAAATGTGGTTCACAATGCGGTGCGTTCCCTTGCATGGAAACAGGGTGATTCTCTCAATCTTGACTTATGGATGCATATAATTATATATGGTATACATGCTCGTGATGATGAATATATGCATGTATGCATAAATTTCCATTGTTATTGACATGTTTTGTCAAGAGTCATTCTTGTAGAATAATGATAGTTTAAATTCATTTCACTTAAATGTGGATGGCATGCGAGTCGATTAGGAAAAATTAGTTTGGATGACCTATGATTTCAACAACATAAGAAGATGATTCTTATATTATGCCCATGTTTATATTATGAATAGGGGATGCTGAAGGATATATAAGTAGGATGAAAGCACTATGATATATGACATGTCGGGACAAGCTTTTATAAACCCAAAATATTTGATTTGAATTGGGGAGGCCCTCAACAAGTGTGGAAAGACATTAGAGGCAATATTGCCTGGTGTCTGTGGAGGGATACAATATGGTCTCTGTATTTTCGACGTTGTTGTGTAAAAGTTTTTTTGTGTTATGTGTATTATGTAGGTGTTGTACACGTGTATTTGTTTCAAGTATTATGTGTATGTGTATGTACTATGGTACATTGTGTATACGTGCATGTGTTGTGTAATGTTTTTGGGAAGACAAGTATGGGATTTTTTGGGCCCTTGTGTTGCGTGATATGTATGGGACATGTAAGTATGGGACTGCAAAGGTGTGGAATACACCTATATTCCAGTCAAAGGAAGACTACCGAGATTGGGTAGTGCCCATATTCACGGGGTAGTGAATGGGATATATATATCCAATAGTAGGTTCTTGACGAGTTTGAAAACCGATCTAGTGTGTGTATTTGGTCAACGAGAAGAGAAGGCACTAGGTGCTTCTTTGGATGACAACCAATCTAGTGTGTGTACATGGTCAAAGAGAAGAGAAGACACTATGTGATTTCCAGGTTTCGAAACCGATCTAGTGTGTGTAGGTGGTTAGAGAGAAGAGAAGGCAGTAGGTGCTTGTTGGGTTTGGAAACTGATTTAGTGTGTGTACGTGGTCAAAGAGAAGAGAAGGCCACTGAATTCTTGTTAGGTTGGAAATTGATCCAGTGTGTGTAAAGTAAGCACCAAAGATAACAATGTAAGTTGGATTGAACACATCCAAAGTATCAAAAGACTAAAGAGGGCCATTGGAAATATGCTTGAAATTTGTAAATTAATGATTTAGTGAGTGGCTAGTAAGCCATTGGGCATATAAGATTTGTTGTAAAATACTGTATATAGTTGTACATATAAAGCTCCACCAAATAATATGTATTTTTTGTTTTTATTTCTTGTGATGTGTATGGACAAATAACACCGAGGAAGATGTTCCCTTCAAGGGGGAGGGGACTGTGACAACCATTGGTTAATGGTTTATCCCTTGTAAATAATTGTAATAATTAAACAAATGGGGTGAGTAGGGACACATATTCTAGGGACTAAGGAGGGATTTTTCTTGGGTTATGCAATTTACTTGATGTAAGATAAAAACCTAAATGGTGTGATAGCCATTAAAGGTAGGATGTTGTATGTCTTAAGGAACTTGTTCATGAATTTAATGGGAATGTAGGAATTATGCAGGAACATGCTCTCTTGAAAGAAGAGGGAGGACATAAAATAAATAAGCTGACAATGTCATTTAGGAGGTTACGTTGAGGGCATGCAAGTGGGAGTGGGATGATGGAAGACAATCAACAGACAAGGGAGTGAGGGAGACATGACACAACCCCCACATGCCACGGAGATATTGAACGCATGTCAGATGAAGGTGAAGAACCACTGTGGATGAGAAGGAAAGGCATTCGAATGAAAAGGGTTATATAATCACGGATTGGAGAAGAACAAGCGCTTGTCGAGAACCACTATGGACGAGAGCTTATACAAAAGAAACATGCACAACCAGAAAAGGGGGGAGTCTAATCCTACTACCAATATGCTAAGAAGAACCACTGTGGCCAAAAACATAGAGAGTGCACAAGCTATCAGAATAATGTTCATTTTATGCTAATTTCCACCCTAGAACTAGAGGAGGCCTCCAAAAACAAAGGACACAACAACAAAGAGATAAAAACACAGAAAAATCTAGAGAAATTGGGAATCGTCAAGATATGGATTGGGGATAATTCTTGTGAACCTGTTGGTGGAGAAAGAACTTAATGGAAACATGGTGTAATAGTGGCAACACTTCTATATAGTTCTTGGGCTCTCAAAGGAGTTGTTTATATTTTGGGTTGAGCATTGGAGCACGGGAGGAACTTCTTCAAGTGAGGGGAAACTTCATGATATCCTAGGTGGCTGGAGGGTGGAGATGGGATTTCTTTAGAGTCCCTTGAAAACATGGGGTTGAGGTTTAGTCCTTTTAGTCATGGAAGAAACTCTTGAGTCTCCCTTTCTTATTTCAATCAATTTTATATTGGATTATCGAGTCCCCTTAGTGGGTGGAATCACTATTGATGTGCTCAAGGTGGAGTGAAGTATCCAGATTTCCTGAAGCTCATTTGTTGAAGAATAAATGGAAGGTAGAGGTGTTATTCCTTTCGATTCCCTAAAGAGTTTTTGGTTTCTATTTGGTTAGTGGGTGGAGGCAGGAGGACCTCTAGAGTCCCTATTTGAGATAGTAGTTGACAAAAAACCCCTTGAGAAATCTATCTCAGTCTCTAGAATCTGACTCAAGGGTGACAGTTTCAAGTAGGCTTGGCTGTAAGTGTCTATGGTTGGGTGGAGAGTTGTAGTCCCGATCTCAGTTCCCCAAGAATATTCATAAGATACGTAATTATAATGAATTATCTATGTTAATAAATGAGCTTTGTATTGCTGGTTTGAAATGCTTTCATTAGTACAAGAGATATGGTTGTGTAACTCTTATTTACAAAATTGACTGGTATGTTGCGATATTGGTATAAAGGCATTGTGATAGCGTGTGATAATAATAACTAAGAATGAAATCATTTAGCATGAGATTTCTTCTTCCTTAATGCAATATGTTGTCTAAGTTGATCTCAAGCTTGCATTGCATGGTGGTGTTGTAATGTGGAATATGGAGGATTTCCTCTCCAAATTTATTCTTTTTGACTTAGTGTTTTATATGAGGGTCTCCTTCAAGCATTCCTTGCTGATGAAATTCTCATTGGAGTTTCAAGTTGATGTTGCATTTGTGCATGATTGGTTCATATTTTTTTTTTAATAAATAGGGAATGATGCTTTGATGCATGTTAACCTCAGATGTGGTTTTCCATAGATGATCCCAGGGAGGGGATATGAATATAAATGATCATATAGATATTGTTTTTAAGAATAATAGTTGATCTTCTTATGCTTGAAAGATTTAAAGTACTGAAGCATGTTTCTTGTTGCTATGGTTTCACAAGAAATACATCCTTACATGAATTTTAAATGAAAATGCCTTACTTAATGTTGTTGCATGAGGGATGGTTGGTTTTCTTAAGCTCCAAGGCTTAAAATTTATATGGTGTGGTCCTGATTGTATGCAATATTACTTAGGTTATTTCATGCCTAGTTATGTATGTAAACACATACTTGTGAGAACAAGGAGGACTAGTTAAGAGGATCATGTGTTTAGGCCACTCAGACCCTTGTATAAATTCTCAAAGGAATTGTTGAAGCTCTCTGTATGCTATGGGGAAATGGAATATAGTGAGTTCCTGCCCTAAGGCTAAATGTACCTTTGTATAATCCTAAGAGACTGATTGAGTTGGTGATTTACTAGTGCTGATGATAACACCACGAGCATGCTGTGTGCATGACTATCAATGGCATTATTATGTGCTCAAATTTTTATTGAGGAGACTGGTTGAGTCTCCTAAGATTGAAAAGGAGCATAACGCAGTCCCCCAACCCCTATGTGGGGATAATCAATGTAATGGACCTATGTCGAAAACCACCAGATTCAAGAGTTGTTGAGCCGCTATGATCCAAGCTCCATGCATAACCACTACAACCAAGCCATGGTTGAAGTCTTTTTCAAAAGATCCATAACGTCGAAAAAAGAGGAAGCCTTACCTCCTATCTTCAACCTTTAACCTTATCTATGGTCACAATGTGGAGTGCATTAAGCCATGTAAGGGTAACGCTCTCTGAGTTTCATTTCGGTAGTGCACTAGAAGAGCTGATCTCGGGAGCTGGTAAAAGCCTCATCCACAAAAAAATATGTCAAATGATAGTGGGCGCATCAACCCAAAGGTTTTACCACGAAGAAAATCATGGAGGTGAAAAGTGTTAAGGAGACGAGGTAACTGTGCCCAGTAACCATCTCATAAGATCCATATCGAAGGTTCTTCCCTGGATGAAAACGTAAGAGGAGCATCAAGAGTTTTTTCTAGGGGAACACCAAGAGGTCTCGCTAAGGTGCAATGGGTGTTTTATCCAGGGGAGCATTGAGAGTTTTTGTTGGGGGCACATTGAGATTTTTTTCCGCAGGTGCACCATGATTTTTTTCCGGGGGCACATCGAGAGTTTCTGCCAGGGTGCATTGGGGGATTTCACCGGAGTGCACCAGAAATTTTATTGGGGGCACACCGGGAACTTTCACCAGGGTAAGATCAAGAGTTATAGTTAGGGGTGTAACTGGGATCCAACATGTAATGAATGGGTTGGTAGCCATTAATAGGTTTCCATGTGGCATGGTCATGTGGGCTCCATGTGGTAGGGTCAATGAATTGGAATCCTATGATTCGTAAAAAACTTAAAGGATCATAACTTCCAATCCAACGGTCGAATTGAGATAAAATTTTATAACACTAAATTCATCTTGATGAGATGAGTGAAATGGTGATGTTTTTTTCCAGTTTTGAAGAATTTTTTATTATTATTATCTAATCTCTCTAACTTTTTACTAAGGATATTGGATTAGCTAGTGAATGCTTTCCACCGAGGCTAATGTGGGGGGTGTTTACATCAAGAGACATGTTAGTTATTGAAAGGTTTAATTAATATAAATATGACCTCATTCAACCTCATTTGGGCATCCAAATCAAACAATACAACGAAGTGAAAAAGGTGTTTGATCTGAGATAAGAGAAGAAGGAGTTCACAACTCCTGAACTAAGAAGTAATTTAAGAAGCAAGTTGAGAGTTTTTAATTGGGTTTTGGTCTTAATTTTTTTGTGGTTTTTTGGTGGGTTCTTGGATTATCTTTGCAAATACTTTCAACCTCTCCTTAATCAAATTTTGGTCTATTTTTGGTTCAGAATTCGACCCTTGGAATATACCTACTTGCCCCCCTGGTAACATACATTTCAACCTCTCAAAACAAACCTCGACCTTGAGGCATATATATGTAATTTCAACACTATGGAAAGTCTATAGCATACCTCTGAATTTCAACCCTATTAAGACCCATGACAAGGCATATTTCAAACCTTTTTAGGAGCAGAATGCAGCTTGGTTAATGATAAAACCTCGAACTTTTCACCTCAACTCTTTGAAGAAAAAATTCAACCAGGGGTGTAACTGGGATCCAACATGTAATGAATGGGTTGGTAGCCATTAATAGGTTTCCATGTGGCATGGTCATGTGGGCTCCATGTGGTAGGGTCAATGAATTGGAATCCTATGATTCGTAAAAAACTTAAAGGATCATAACTTCCAATCCAACGGTCGAATTGAGATAAAATTTTATAACACTAAATTCATCTTGATGAGATGAGTGAAATGGTGATGTTTTTTTCCAGTTTTGAAGAATTTTTTATTATTATTATCTAATCTCTCTAACTTTTTACTAAGGATATTGGATTAGCTAGTGAATGCTTTCCACCGAGGCTAATGTGGGGGGTGTTTACATCAAGAGACATGTTAGTTATTGAAAGGTTTAATTAATATAAATATGACCTCATTCAACCTCATTTGGGCATCCAAATCAAACAATACAACGAAGTGAAAAAGGTGTTTGATCTGAGATAAGAGAAGAAGGAGTTCACAACTCCTGAACTAAGAAGTAATTTAAGAAGCAAGTTGAGAGTTTTTAATTGGGTTTTGGTCTTAATTTTTTTGTGGTTTTTTGGTGGGTTCTTGGATTATCTTTGCAAATACTTTCAACCTCTCCTTAATCAAATTTTGGTCTATTTTTGGTTCAGAATTCGACCCTTGGAATATACCTACTTGCCCCCCTGGTAACATACATTTCAACCTCTCAAAACAAACCTCGACCTTGAGGCATATATATGTAATTTCAACACTATGGAAAGTCTATAGCATACCTCTGAATTTCAACCCTATTAAGACCCATGAAAAGGCATATTTCAAACCTTTTTAGGAGCAGAATGCAGCTTGGTTAATGATAAAACCTCGAACTTTTCACCTCAACTCTTTGAAGAAAAAAATCAACCAATGGTGTTCATATTTATACATTGTAAATTGAAGATCTTAGAATTGTGATAGAAGAAAGACCCGAGGTAATTGCAAACTTGGTTTTCAATTTCCTGAAGTAGTAGAGTTGATCCCTTTTGGAGTAGTATGATTGGTCCCGAGGTTTGGAGAAAACTTGAAGCTATATCTAATAAAGTTTGGAGTAGTATTAAGCAGAGTTTGTAGACCTCCTAGCAGCCTTGACAAACCTTTTTTGGATTAGTCTTTTGAGCTTATTTAGGTATTTTGTTTTAGTATAATTTAGCCACTTCTTGAAGAATACACCCTTGGAGCATCTTTGGAACACTATTTAAGATCATCCTAGAAGTCGAATTGAAGAATTTGTTGGAACATATTGTAGAGGACTTATTGTGGAGATCTTGAAGTAACACTTATACTACATTTTTTGGAGAAATCATCCTTGGAGCATAGTTGAATACTAGCACTTGAAGACATGTTTTATTGGAGAAACCACAAAAGTATTGCTGAAGTAGACCTGAAGTTTTTGTAACAGCAGATTGGAGAAAAATTTGTAGACCTATCCTGGAGACATTTTGTAGAGGTATCTGAAGTTTTAGATGGAGTCTTGAAGCAGTACTAAGTTCATCTTTAAAATTGAAGAAAATTGAAAGGGTTGAAGCCTGAGAGGATTAGAGTCCTCACAAAAGGTTGGAGCCGTGTGAGAAACTAGGTTAGAACCTGGGTTGATAGTTGATGATTGGTTGCCATTCAAGGTTGGAGCCTTAAGGAAATAAAAGGTTTTGTTGTACAAGTTGTAGCTTGAGTTTTTGTAAAAGAGGATTGGAGTCCTCATTGTTTTCATTAATAAAATTATTTTTGTTCTATCTCTTGTGTTATGGTTTATTTTGTGATAAAAAACTTAACGAACATAAAATAACAATTGAAAGAAACACTGGTTCACCCCCCCTATTGGTATTTCCAACAACTCATTAATGTAGATTTCTATCTCTTTATGTTATATTAGCCTTAACTTATTACAAGCTCAAATTATCCCCAAGAAATGACCCATTTCATAGGATCTATACACAAAACAAGGAAATCCCTCATTTATACAAGAAACAACACTCAATGTCAGCATCCTGATTTCAAAGAAATAAACATGGACATAATAACAACAACAAACATGAAACATATGAGTGTAATCATGTTATAAGAGATATGAAAAATGAGAGTGGGACTCTAACTCTCAACCCGACCATAGACAAGCTACAACCACTTTTACTTGTAGCTGTCACCCTCGAGCCAAACTTGAGTGCTTGAAGTGGAGTGATTTTTGAGAGGAAACTAAAGCAATATGAATAGTTAAAACATGATGTCGCATGGATCCTCTTCCTTAATCCACTAACTACATGAGCTTGTAATCAGTTGTTACAAAATTTTTAGACATAACTAACATCCATGCCAAGATATTACAGTACAAAGAGTTTTCAACTCACTTTTAGGAGAAGAGAGTCCACACCAATGGAAGGTTCATAAGTAGATAAGCTACTAATAGGAAAAGAGATCACCTATCCAGGTGGTTCATTAGTGACTCAAGCACCAACTTTTCAACCCCAAGGCAACTCCTAGTGGTTCGTCAACCCTCATAAGCACCTTCGTGTCTCTTCCCAATCCAAGAAGTTCATCAATCCACAAGCTTCCAGTCTCTTCTTAGGCCTTGCATGAAAGCCACTACTCTCTATAATGCTTTCACCCATAAAGCTATGTGATGGTTCTTCAACTGCCTTAATCTCTCAAAAGATGGATTATTGCAAACTCTAATCACTGCCTTCTCAGTGCTTTCACCCCCGCCCTTTGGAGGATTTTTTTGCAAAGCTTTTCTTTGTGTTTTCTCTTCCACACTTCCATGAGAGAGAACAAAGATCGAGCCTCTTATTTATTTATTGTGGATCGTATGCACATGAGAGTGTGAGCCTGCCCAAACACACTAATTTCCTATATTTTTCCCAACTCTACGCAAGTAAGCTCCCTAGGACAATGCAACCCATGCTACCTTTACATTTTTGTCCTTTTTTTACTGATGGTTGGAGCTAAAGGACACCTGGGCATATCCTGTCCTCTTTTAGTTAATTTATGGCACAATAAGCTCATTTAATATCACCCACCCAATTGGGACTGATATTTAATAAAACAACCCATCCCTCGAGCAATCTCCTTCCTCAAGCAATTTGGAATTTGTGTTCCTTCCTCTTAGCCTTTTAAATAGTTACAATTATTTACATTAAGGTAATATTAACTAGGGGATGTCATAGATTGGATGTGAATGATAGTTTGTGAACTAAGTTTTATGCCTTAAGTTGTCTACTAATTAAAATAGTCCTTTATCACCCCACTTCCTATCACCCATTATCTCAATAAGGTAAAATACACTATTTAACAAATAAGAAGTTAAAAAAACTCAAAGTAGTGTGGGAAGTATAAGCAAACATTTCAGGCCTATGGATGTTTGGGGCTATACTTGTATGATGCCAAGGAAACTTCATTGGGACTCTGACCATTCGTTGGTAACAAAACAATGCCAAATAAAAGGAGATGAGAAGCACAAGTATGTAAACATTGATGGATATAAAGGCTTTGGCCTTTTGACCTATTTCATAACCGATTAAAGTAAAATTCAGGAATTGACTAATACAACGATTTTTGTGAGAACAACATGGAGTTATGAATATTTGAAATTTCAAGCTTATCTTTTATACATTTCATATAAAAGATTCCTAGAAAATTTCAAAAAATTGAAGTTTAAGACTAATCTTTCATATGTTAAACAATTGTAATATGCAATGTTGTTTCTTAGTACCTCCCTCTTATGCAAAAAATAATCGATAGCAATTATTGAGTACTTGAACAAATTCAAAGGGAAGTAACGAAAGTAATTAATGGACTAGATAACCTTGGAAAAAATAGAGATAGATGCATAGATAATTTTGGATAAAGCATTAGCCCCAACATCATTGGTTGTTACGAAAATAAAGGGTTTAATAAAATGTGTTTATGCACATTTTATTCCATCTTTAGCTTATGGGACCAAATAAGGAGAAATCACAATGTCTAGTATCTTTATCTTAAATAATGTATATATACCATATAAATAAAATAAATATTTTTTTCAAAGCTAATTATTATAACAAGCTATTTATTTAACTTTAAATTTATACTCATCCTAATTCAATGCCAAATAAATTATTTATTGTGGAATTTTTATGTCCAAAAAATCAACTTAATATGAAGTATCAAGTGTCGTCTTAATCGCAAGGTAAATAATTCATGTGCAAAAGATATATATATATATATATATATATATATATATATATATATATATATATATATATATATATATATATATATATATATATATATATATATAAAGTTATGATAGAGAAAATCTTATTTAACTTTTTTTTTGAATTGTGAAAAAATATATAATATAGGTAAAATGTCAGGAGGAAAATTATCAAGTCCATTCAATAATAATAATTAAAGGAAAAATATGAAGAAAATAGCAAGCGAAAAATCAGTGTAATATGTAGTGTTGTCGTTTTTTGTTTTTTAAATTAGCTAATTTCCATGGTTAGTAAAAACTCGAAATGTAATTGAATTTTTTTTTTTTTTTGGGAAAATAAAATATTAATTATAGAAAAATCTATAAATTTGGAAAAAAAAAACTATAATCAAATTATGAGGATACTTGGCTCTTAGAAATTTTTATTTTTATTTTTTAAAACAAGTTTTAATTATGAAAATTTGATTTTAAACAACATAAAATTAATAATCTACTAATTAAAAATTAAAAATTCAATTTTTAAAAATTCATAAAATAATTTTCAATTTCTAAAAAAATAAATTTAAAATTTAATTTTACCAAAATTTTAATAAACTTTGGAAATAGTTTCTAAAGATTTACAAATTAATTAAAAGTCAAAATATTTTAACCCAAACTCATTACAATATACTGTCTCTGCACACATAATAAAATACCAACCTATTGGTTGTCTTAGCATTGCCAATTCCAATAACCCATATAACTAGAAGTTGCCCCAAAAGGTGCAAGAGAGGCCGATAGGATTGTTAAATTGCAATTGTTGAATTGAAAAAGTTGTATTTTGATTTGAAATAATAATTGTTATTTTACATTTAGGTTGAACTAATTGCATGTGAAATTGAGAGTAGAGAGCTTCGCGAGGATGTTATTCTTCAAAGTCTGGACTATCCGAGACTTTGGTCTGGGAATGATGAAATAATGGGGCAAGCAGCAAAATATGCTGTAGAGGCAATGGAAGAAGGCCAGGCTAGGGAGGCAAGGGGCACTCCAACAACTCTATGATGTGGATTCAGACCCCAAGAATTGAATCCCAGATCCATTGTGCTCTGGTGCACATGTTTTCCTCTATTTTTTAATAAATACTTTAATCATGGCCCCTATAGCCTGTTGATTAAATTAAGATTCCAAGATTATACTTTCGTTAATGAATATCCCAAGACTTTTAAATAGAGCAGTAGGTCTGCTGACAGACTAGTAAACAAGAGACATGTTCATTTTTTTTTAGAACTGGGAGGCAGCCTCTCTTCCAAACAACCTGCCACCCAATTAGTTTGTACTTTTAATGTGTATATGAATAGATAATTAGCTAAATTTTAATAAAAACATGTCAGTACTAAAGAAATATTAAGTATCAAAAGATAATTCTGAAGTACTATGTTCAATCATTATTAGGGAATTAAATTATGCTGAGAATGCCAGTAGACATGAGGATGAATAGACACCCAATCCCCCAAGATTTGAATGGAAAAAAAAAATTGCTCTGTTATCTGTGTTTTACCATCATCTCCTAGGCCTTCCTCAATTTTCCATATGAAAACCCTTCCATTAGAACTTGCACTGCAAAGCAATGACAAAGGAATCAAAGAACTCACACAAATCCACAATTCAACTGGCAAGTAATAAAATTGTTAGAGCTAATACCTTGCCAGGAGATGCACATCATTGGAAAAAAAGGCCATATCAGTTACCCTCTGCCACAAGAAAATTCCAAAACAAATACAGTTTAGCATATTTTCAAGGGACACGTAGGCTCTTTTATGTGAAGACTTTCATTCAAACTCAATAAGAAGAAAATCTAAACAGGGAGAATTGAAGAGAGAGAGATACAATTGTCTATAATAATATCAATAAGATTACACTTATATAAAAAGACCTCGTTCAGATTAATATGTTATTCGATGTCCACATTTAAAAACAGTGATAGTTAAAGTCTAGGAGATATTGACATTTAAATATAGTGAAAATTAGACAGATACTAAAAGATAAGCACTGCCTTAAATATGTATTATGAATTAATCATCTCATTTTGATCTTGATGAAGTACCGATAGATGATAAAAACCAGACAACTGGGTCAATGGATGCATCACAGATTCAATGTCAAATGGGCAATGCAAATGATACATTATTATAGGGAAAATAAATAGAAATAGATATGATTTAAAGTGATGTAAGCAGATATCCAAAAGGAACATCTTCAGTGGTTTTTGTCTGAACAGTTATCAGCATAAATTGCATGGAGTAAAAGGAAAAAAAAAACATGTCGGTTACAAAGTCTAGGTCGTCATGCAAGTCACAAATTCTGGCTCAAAATCATTTCCCACTGCACTCCAACAACGGGTTAAAATTCAATATATGCTAAATTATAGTAATTGGTCTGTCCCATGATTCCTCATGCATTCCTGCAACATTTCATCCCTCCCAAAAAGCTTTATTTATGTTCCTAAACATTTCATGAGATTCAATAAACATACTAAATGTGGTCACATGAAAAATGTCTAAAATATGCTCGCGTTCTTAATCAATCGAATTACATGTATAGAGATGGATTATTAAAAATGGATATCAAATGCTAATTGTAAATCATTTGTTGTGATCCAAAAACCCATGAAGTCAACTCGCTTGTAAATAGAAAATACTTCTTAGCACCAAATAAGAGTATCCCAACAATCAAGTACAATGCCATAAACAATCAAGTACAATCTTCTAGCTTTAGCACGGACCGTGGAACACCTCATAGAAATCATGTTGCTTAATGAAGTCCAAACAATCAAGTACAATGCCATAAACAATTTCCTATGATGCAAAAGAGAAAAATGAATGGAAAAATGAGGAGAAATGGGGATATTTATACAATTTTGAAGTTTTTTGGGCACATTTTAGGCCAACATGCCTACTTATCAAATAAGAATATAACAAATGATTAAGATTTAGAAAAACATCATTATGAATGTAATCATTGCACCCACTTTCGTAACTGATAACCCTTCCCAATAACCCACAAATGTAAATATACTAAATTCCATCACTGCAAGTACTCACCTTTTGTCATTAGCCACAATTCTCATTAGCTCATTCATGTCATTGGAAAAAAGGCATTGAACACCTTCTGAGTGAAGAATCTCCTCTTTCAAGAACCTGATATTTTCTTTAGAAAGAGATTGCGTTAGATTTGCTCCCTTCACAATAGTATTAGCAACTTCAAATGACAATATTGCTATTTTAATGCCCTTAGGAGTAACACCAGATGTAAAGCCACTGCCAAGATTTCAGTTGGTAATGCTACTCCGGAGAGTATCCAAAGCCTCCACTGCCTTCCCAAGACTAGCTGTACCAGCCCTCCCTAGCAGGGTTCCAACTTCTGAAAACTGTCAAATTATTCAAATGTATCAGTCTCATAAATTGAAATAATTCAAGATACATGTTAGAAAATAGAAAAATTATAGAAAAATGGATATGGGAAACTGGATATATAACAAATATTTAGACTAAATAGGCCCAAATGTCAGTATTAACTTTTAAGTACTCACCCAACCAACATAAGTTTCTTATAAGTCTCTTTATTATAAATCTAATCCGAATTGGTAAGTATCTCAACAAACATTATTAGTCAATAACCTTCCAAATGAAGTAAGGACATTACTGAAAGCCCAATGACAGTACGTAGATTAAGATAATAATCCCAATGGGTAAGCTCAAGTGCTTAAGTGCTGCAGGCTTAATACAGGAGGGCTCAGGCTCGTTTACCTAGGTTGGCTACCTCTTTTTCCATGGGCCTCACTTGAAGAACCTTGCCAGGTCAGGCGCCATAATCAGTGCCAACGATTAATCTGCCCACAATGCAAAATTTCCAGGGAAGTGGGGAGATTCCTTGTGATTTTCCTCATAAAAAAATGTAGATCGAGACAATTATTCAAAGTTAAAATTAGGTCCAACAACAGTCATTCTGAGCTTACTGTCCTTGAAGATAGGTGAAGTATTGACCCGAAACATTGCACACCTGAACAAAATCACGCAGTATACCAAAAGCTCTCATCATCATATTGTTAACTGTGAAAGCCTACATGCTAAAACTGTATCATTTTTTAGAATGTGCTTCTTTCTCAACCTTGTGTAAAATCTCCACATAATCAATATCATCTAACATAGCTGTGATCTGAGCTACTAATTCAACCTGCAAGGTTGATAGTTCCCCTAATGTAAATTACAAGATTCTCCTTGTTGAAAATTTCCCTGCACCACCTTCTTCAGGGGAAATAGGATCCTATAAATTGAATGGTAGTCAAAGCTCTCTACCATGTATTTTAACCATATATTTTCCTTGAAAACTGCCCTTCTACATGAAAGCAAGCCCAAAAAAAAACACTGAATCTGTAATCCATTCCCAAGTTCCAAGTTTCACTTTCACTGCTCATTGTAATTTCTGTTCATTTAATAATTTAATGACTGAGTACTTTGAGTTATTTGTGACCGGTGAATAATATTTATGGGCATTTCTATTTCTGAGTTTGATATAGAGATCTACAGGCTACAACTGAGCATTTTCTTCAATTTGTAATAGAAGAGCTGAGCTTTATTTAACTATTTGATTTGTACAAGTATTGAGGGTTTATTTCTACAAAGAGGGCTTCGTTGCCTCTGTATGTTTGCAAGTATGATGTCAAAAGTTGGTAGCCCTACAAGCCAGGACATCCGCAACTCTAAGGATGGAGATAGGGAAAACTATGTTGTGAGAGAGCAAGATAGGTTCATGCCCATTTCTAATGTCATTAGGATACTGTCCAGTGGAGATTGATTTACCCTCAAAAGTGCATATCCAAGTCGCATATCAGTCCAGCATTGCTTACTGAAGTCGTGGCCAATGCTAAACATATGTGCATCTAAAGCTTCTCTTTCTGGAGTTATTCTTATTTGAGGACTGATATATCAATTCCTATACTGCTGAAACAAGTTCCAAGTTTCGCTTTCACTGCTCATTGTAATTTCTTTTCATTTAGTAATTTAATGACTGAGAAATTTGAGTTATTTGTGACCGGTGAATAAAAATTATGGGCATTTCTATTTATGAGTTTGATACAAAGATCTACAAGCTACAACTGAACATTTTTTTCAATTTCTAATAGAAGAGCTGAGCTTTATTTAACTATTTGATTTGTACAAGTATTAAGGGTTTATTTCTACAAACAGGGCTTCGTTGCCTCTGTATGTTTGCAGGTATGATGCCAAAAGTTGGGAGCCCTACAAGCCGGGACAACCGCAACTTTGAGCATGGAGACAGGGAAAAATATGCTGTGAGAGAGCAAGATAGGTTCATGCCCATTGGTAATGTCATTGGGATAATGATGAAAGTTCTTCCCACCCATGCAAAGATTTCTGATGATGCAAAGGAGACCATTCAAGAATGTGTGTCTGAGTACATAAGCTTCATCACCAGTGAACAAAAAAACATTAAAGAATGTGAAAGAAACCCTAGATAGCTTTAAGTAATCAAGTAAGTAGCAATGCTACAGCAATGATCAAATGGGCTTACCCGGAACCTGCACGCAACTGAACGAGTAGAGTCGAAGGCGGTTTTGGGAGGATAAATGTTTTTTGGGCAAAGTGAAAGACTGTGGTGTCTGTTGGGAATGTGGAGAAGTTGAAGAACATGGTGGAGTTATTCACCAATATTTTCGACCGCAAGCCTTGGGCATTTTCATGCAGGCACATCATGCGGAGATTCATGAACAATTTCTGCAACAGGCGGTGGAGGTTTGAGGTTGCGCGCCAATGAAGATTTCGGTGACTTGAGGACGAAGAGTGGAGGTGGCCGCAAGCCTTGGGAAATTTCTGGAACGGCCGGTCGAACGAAGAGTGGAGGCGGCCGCAAGCCTTGGGCAATTTCTGCAACGCCCGGTCAAGGTTTGGAGGCAGCCAGATAAGAATAAGGGTTTTTGCCTAACAGATCGAAAAAGATCGGAAACCAGAAAGACTTGAGGTTGCGTGCCAATGAAGATTCCGGTGACTTGAGGACGAAGAGTGGAGGCGGCCGCAAACCTTGGGAAATTTCTGCAACAGCCAGTCGGACGAAGAGTGGAGGCGGCCGCAAGCCTTGGGAAATTTCTGCAACGGCCGGTCGAGGTTTGGAGGCAGTCGGATAAGAATAAGGGTTTTTTCCTAATAGATCGGAAAAGATCGGAAACCAGAAAGACGTCAGTCGGAGAACAGGTGTCAATAGCAGAATGAATATGTTGATGATCCAAAACTGCATCTCTTTCATAAGAGAAGGCCTATCGACCTAATAACCCCATATGATTTATTTTTTTCAAAAAATAATGGTGATCCTTTCAATTTTCTTTGTTTCTTATATTTATGCTAAGTTTTTACGAATTTTCTTTTAATTTGTTTAATGATTTTTTCCTTAAAAAATTTAGTTACTAACTGATTTGTTGTGAAGAATATCATATATTATAAGGAAAAATACCTCATTTAAATTTGGATTTAATTCAAGGTTTATTGGTAATTTGAAAATTCAGATCAAACCAAATTTAATGCTATTCAATGGAGGCCGAATGCTAAATGTTATTGTTCAGATCTGAAACTAGATATATTTAAAAAAAGATTTGTATGATAAGGGCCGAATGGCCAATGTTACTAGTTATACCCGGATATGGATGGAAATTTGATAGTATTTTGTTAATTTCTCCAAATTCCAAATTTCAATACTATATTTTTTCCTTTACTTTTTTATTTTTTATGATTTTCATGAAGTGACATTTATTATGTGTCAATCCATTTGTCCCACATGGATGTGATACATGACTAATGAATTGTCATACATGAATATAAAAATCACCTTTAAAACTCCTTGAAATGCCGAGACATTAGATCCCTTTTCATTAAGTTATTGAATTTAAATTTGGGAGCTGGCATATAACGTGTCTTTTTCAAAGTTTTGGATGTCCAGGATGTTCGATCACATTTATTTTCAAATATGTGTCGATTCATAAGGGATTTCTTCAACATGATATTATGATATCCTAGATTACTTTTCCAAGGGTTTGCATCTAGATCTAGGAAACATATATTGTTAAGGAATTTGTAATGTACTTAATGCCAAATACTAAATTAATTTAGTGCTGGAATGTATTCAAACCCAAAATAATTGCTTGTTGTTAGCTTGATTCTTGGATGTTTAGATTTCAGATATAAGTCATTTTACAATTTACATTTGGATTTGGAGTTAAGCATTTAGCCACTTATTTGAGTTATCCAAATATCTAGATATCCAAACACTATAATATATCCATATGCTAGTATAGGGATGCCAGGTTATCATCTAGGTCAAAGGTTTAAGCTTATGAGGTACCATGGAAATTTTACATGTAATTAATGACATGTATGTATTGATGTTGAAGTGAAGGTTAATTTCATTTATTAGATCTCTCATATAGTTTCAAAATTTTCTGTTTCTTTGAGCTTGTTACCTTCTAATTGAATGTATATTTTTGTTTTCACATCTTCTTATTTAAAAAAATTGACTAATTTATGAATTTTATAGGTTCAATTTCTCAATTGGGCCCAATTTCCAAATTGGAATCACCTTTCACTAAGGTATTATCACTTTGCCTTGATTATAGAATCAACTTGATCATCAAATCAAACCCCCACAAAGTGAACTAATATCTCGATTTCTTGATAAATTTTGATCTTCAAATTATGCCTGACCTTGCTTATAATGATTTTAGAGCATTTTAATTTTATTCATTGACCCCAACTAACATATTGATTTCCCTATAATTTCAAACTACTCACATGAATGGAAATTTAATGAAGTCAAATTGCCACATCTAAATTATGCAATGGATTTGTACTTGTTTACATGCCTTCAAACATGATTTACCAACAACTTGCACTTAATCCATGATTTTTTTGAATTTGAATATTTAGGTGATTCCTAAAGCATGTGTTGTGATCATTATTGATCATTAAGACAAACCAAGTCACAAAGATAACATTTAAGGGAATACTTCCCTTCTCATTGTTATAGAGCTGGTACTCATCTTCTAAAAAATAATAAAAAATCATATTGATACATAAAACATAAGATGATATACTAGATTATTTGACACCCACCATGATATTTACAGTAAGGCTATAAATAAATAAAAGTGAAATCAAGCTATTTGTTTCTAAAATAGAAGTAATAGAACACATCATAACATTGAACAAGATGGAAGAAACTAGACCACATTCACAAATATTCGACATTATATTTTCATTGATATCAGGAGGATCAAAAGGAAACACACACTAGAAGTCCCATGCTTCGAATCCAAGTTTTCAAATCACAATAGTTATGAGTTCTTAAGCATTCTCTGTGGAACCTCTAATATACATAAATTAACAGGTTTATAAATGTTTATGGAATAAAAATGTGTTTGTCCAAATGGATTGGGATGGGGCTCTCACAGAATACACAAATGAAAAGACCTAGAAAGACAAGGAGAAGACAATCATAAAACAACCTCCAAGTTTAGAATGAATCTGAAATAAAAAGGTAAATGCATGTTTCTGAGAAGAAACTGTGGGCAATACTCAATTAAGAGAACTAGTATTTAAAATGTTGGAAAACAAAATCTCTTTTCTTCACCCATTAAAGTTTCTATTTAATGTTGCACCTTTAGAATAAAACCTAACCACTCTAACCATCTTTTTGCTATTGAAACTAGTGAGCCTTCAATTATTCTTTGTATAATTCCTTTTAACCACTTTTTGATGAAGTCAACAATGGTACTACAATTACTTCACGCTTTTCTTCGATATTAGAGAATTCAACTTAAACTTCGTTTATTCTCCACCTACTTGATGTATTATATTTTCTTAGTCATCATTATTATTGACATATTTTACTAACCATTTTGAATATATTCCTTTGAAATTTCTATAATTGTTTCAAAGGTATTTTCCAAGGTATGTGCATGTCATTTAATTTTTCTTTCATTAGTATGGCATCCACCACCATGTGTGGGCCATTTAATTCCTTTGCCACACCAACAAGTCTAACGAGTACATCGGTCCTTGTAGCAACATTCTCACAATCAGTAATAAATCATTTGATAGAATTAATTCTCTCATTCCAACAAACCTTCGGGTGTTTGAGCTATCCCTTTGAGGCCAAGTTCTATTATCTCCTCTTCATTTCATTGATATCAAAGACCCTAACAATGAAAACGCTTAGAGAATTTTTAACAAAATAATCATCAGTATATGATCTTTTTGTAAAATATCTTTATAATAAGTAACTATAAAGTCAACAGTAACTAAAATTCATGCCAGTTCCCATGAATGCGAGATTACAAGTCTCTTGTTAATATTTTCAACTACATATTTTTTAACTTTTTATTTGAGGCTTAATGATCCTTTCATTTTTTCACTTGGTTTAAAAAAGTCTTCAATGGGTTTCAATGTATTCAATGGTTCAACAAACAATAGAATCAGACATAAAGTATATTCTAGTTCTCTAATTCTCTTCTTTAAGGTAATAATTTCCCTCTCTTGCTCATTTATGGAATATTCAAGAGAATCCCTTGTTGCCTCGTGAAAATTTGAAACTCAAGAGGCTTTTATTTCTCTCACATTGATGTTAGAATTCTATTCTTGCACTACTTTCTTATTTTTACATTTATCCTTCCAATTTGTAATTTTTTTGAATGCCTATCAAATTCGACATTATGTAATTTCCATGATTCCTCTTCAAAAATAATAATGTCATGAGTAACGAGTTTTTTAACAAGCATTCTATTCTCCATTTTTTTTAAAACCCAACTAGGGACTTGTAGTTTATGCAATAACCCTCCTCAATTCCTCTTAATTCCTTGCACCTAGAGTAAATTGAGGGGCACACCTAGTAAAAACAACTTAGAAGTCACCTTACAAAGCCTTGTTAGAAACTGTCTATATATGATCAAATCAATGATGACTTCAGACATTGGAGGAACACTTATGTTAAACACCATGTTGAAGCACACACATGGTGTATGAGGAGAAGAATGCACACACACAAGAGACTCAACCAAAATGAAAGATAAGCGTGAGGCTTTCTTATTTTCCATTATACAAAGATGTACATTTATAGTACAATGGTGTGACTCTTGGTTTCACATTCCAAGGTCACTTGGACTCCATTGTGACTTTTCATATTCCACACCTACCCATGTAGGATTAGGTGTTCCAACATCCCCCCTTAATCCGAAGGGGTATGTGTGAGTCCAAGAAAAGAGTTGTAATAAAAATATGCAAAGTATACATGGCAACACTTGGGCTGAATCAACTCTCTGAAATGTTGGAAAAAAGAGGTGGTTTTAGGATGACCACAAACACTGGAACGCAAAACTTGTTGCAGTTCCCGGAACTCTTCCAAAACTGGCAAGAAGCTGAAGGCTTCTGCTAGAGGAATTGTCCCTCATAAAAAGGGGAGACCTTCGACCTAAAAGAAGGGAGGTCTACTACCTGTGGTGGTTTTAGGTTGTCCACCAACCAAAGATGATGGTTTTAGGTTATCCACCAACCGAAAATGATGGTTTTAGGTTATCCACCAACCAAAGATGATGGTTTTAGGTTATCCACCAACCAAAAATGATGGTTTTAGGTTATCCACCAACCGAAGGCATGCTCATGGGCATCTGTATCTCTGGCTACATCTCTGAATCCGGAATGACGAATTGTGGCTCAGGCTCGCTTGAACTGCTGGCTACAACTCTGAACATGGAATGAGAGATTGTGGCTCAGGCTCGCTTGATCTGTCGTCGAAGTTTGTACATGACCACCATTTTCCCCCCTGTCAGGGACAAGGTGAGATGATGGCGAAAAATCAACTGCAAGTTTACTCAATATCCGTGAACAAGTTCTAACATGTGTCGTAAACATCTTCTTGGCTACTGATGCCCATTTCCAAGAAGCGATCCATCCAAGATGAATCTTTGTTCTTGCAGGAGGCTTGTGTCTGAAGCATCTGTGTGAAGAATGAGTGTGCCGACTAATGTTGCTTACATGATGAAGATCAAAACAATGATCTTTCATATGGCCAACTCGATCACGTTGTTGGCATTTCTCAGACCAGTTGTGTGAAGGAGCATGATTTGAAACAACTGGAGGTGAACTGTCATTCAAGAATCCCAGACTCAAATATGATGGGATTTGGTGTAACTGGAACACAGCGACACATCCTTGTCATATCCAAGACCAGTTCGGTGCTTGTTGTGGACAAGCTCTTCCCAAGGTCTGATGATGGGCTTGAGAAGTGCAGGTTGAACTGCTGCATCTACATGTACATCTGCTCTAGTACAAGGCATTGAATGGGAATCAACTGAAACTTTATCTTCTTTCTTCTGATGAGAGTCTTTCTCAATCTTCTGAACAGAAACAGGTTCAGAATGGTGACTCTTTTCTGAAGTTCATCTTGCTGAAGCTGAGTTTCCAACTGCAAAAACTCAATCTTCTCTTGTGCATCTTGCAAACAACTCTGAATGTTACAAAGAGCATGCTTGCTCATTTTTATCATATCATCAACATTTGAATGAATGAGGTCATTCAACAACATTAATGCCTCATTGACTTTAGCCATTTTCAACAATTTAGGCTAAAAAATGAAAGGGTGTCGGCTACAACCGAAAATGCACCCGTTTACAATGTGATTCAACAAGAAATACAAATGACTCAAAAGAATTTCCAACTATGGAAATATCAAAGTACAAAATCTGCTCCTCAAATGATGGAGGGAAATCAACAATGACTTACATCAACAACTCAACTTCACTGATTCCAACTATGAATGATGAGGCAAATTCACTCACAATGTGAGTTCAATACAAAATCTCTGCAAAAATATGTGCAGCTGAAAACACTATGAAAGAAGCCTTTAAAGCAGCTGAAATTTTTCTTCAAAGAGCTATTTTCAATGATGGCAAACTGTCTTCAAATGTCAATTTCTTCAGAAAAACACCTTTCAAATCAATGCCACAAATCATAGAATGTAAATCTGCAAATTTCTTTATGTATGGTCCATGTGCTCCATATGTCAATTCTCTCTTTTTCTGCTGTTCAAATTTTCTTCTTCCTTTCTCTCTCGTCTTCAATGTCTATCCTCTCTCTCTGCTCTTTTTTTTTTTTTAATTAATTAAAAATTAATTAAAAAATGGGAATAATTAAAAGGGATGGGGGTAATTAAAAAAATGAAGAGGGAAATTTATATGGGGGTGGGGAGGGAATGGTATTATATTAAATAAATTTAAAAAGGAGGGAAAGGATTATATGGGAGGGGAGAATTTATTGAGATGGGATGGGGTTATATTAAAATAAACTTAAAAAAGGAAGGGATTAATTAAAAATGGAATGTGAGAGGGGAATTAAAAAATTTAAAAATCGATTTTCAAAAGATGTGGCGGTATATGGAGGTGGTAAAAAATTTAAAAATGAAATTAGAGGGGCGGCTGTATGTGACCGGGGAAGGTGTAAAGACAAGGAGAGGAATAGCGAGTGGGAGGTAGGGAGCAAAGGCTGAGTGAAATTTGCGCAAGGGAAGTGCGTGAGGGCGGAGGCCTGGTCGAATGGAGGTAGAGGGAGTTATAGCGGATGAGTAGAACGCATTATAGCGGATGAGTAGAACGCAGTACGTTGAGGGGAGCGGCGTAGGGGATAGGGAAGGATGGTAAGCCGCAGAGTGGAGGAGCCCGCGGGGTAGCGTGGATAGAAGGTGTGAGGGGGCGGCGTGTTGGATAGGCTGCGTGTGGTAAGGAAGCGTTCGTGGAGAGGGGCGGGTATGACGAGTTGGGATGTGCATTGGTTATGCAGAGTGAGTGTAGCAAATAGGCAGTGAGTAAGACGCAGGAAGAGGGGCGGAGTAGGCAGGTGGAGATGGAGGGTAGGAACCCGCGTGGTTTGTAGTGTATGGAAGAGTGGAGCCGTATAGAGTGAAGGGAGCCGTGTAGGGAAGATACTGTGGGCGTATAGCAGAGCGAAGAGGGATTATAGAGTGCAGTGAACAGTGAGCGATGGAGACTGCGAGGGGATTGAGTGTGAGTGGCGTAGGGAGTTGTGGAGAGCTGTCGAGTGAGGTGAGGAGATTTTGGAAAGGAGCGCTTGTGAAATAGAGAGAGGGTGTATGGAGAGGGGGTGTATAGGGGATAGGAAGTGAATTGCAGAGCGATGGGGAAGGCCGAAGGCCAATATTTTTTTTTTGTTTGTTTTTTTAAATTTAAACATCAGAGTAGAGTAGACAGCTTGCAGAAATTGTAAAAATGATGGCAACAGCAGAATTTCTTCTTCCAAATATATAGCAGAATAATTTGCAGGAATTTGTAAACTTGCAAAAATGATTTTTCCAGCAGTAGAGAAACCCAAACTTTTTCTTCAAAAACCCATAATTTTTTATTCAGAAACCCAGTTTAAACACTATTCCAATAGCTCTTTAAAAGCAGAAATTGCAGAGAAAAATTAGAATGAAAACCTTCAGATGTGCTTCTTCAACAACACTGCTGCTCTTCTTCAAAGTCAATGTCTGAGTGCTGCCACGGATTTTGAATGCTGCTCTTTCTTAAAACCAATGCCAGAATGCTGCAAAATGTCTGCAAAATCACTGCTGGAAAAACTCTCTAAATGCCGCAAAAATGTATATGCACAGCTATAAACACAAATGGCCTACTCAATTTGGAGCAGGCCGCAATCGCCCGCTCTGATACTATGTTAAACACCATGTTGAAGCACACACATGGCGTATGAGGAGAAGAATGCACACACACAAGACTCAACACACAATGAAAGATAAGCGTGAGGCTTTCTTATTTTCCATTATACAAAGATGTACATTTATAGTACAATGGTGTGACTCTTGGTTTCACATTCCAAGGTCACTTGGACTCCATTGTGACTTTTCATATTCCACACCTACCCATGTAGGATTAGGTGTTCCAACAACTTATAATCTTGAATAAACCCTATTAGACAGTCTAGTAGCACAGAGGAACCACACAACTCTTTATCCCACTGAGACGACACATAGGGAAAAGTTTCAACTTGATTTTTCTTCAATTTTTTGGTTTTTCTAGGGTAGTATAGTGCCCTCTTGAGCCTTTGTTTTACACTATAGCGCCCCACTAAGCCTCAACCTAGTTCCACTGCCTCAAACTTGGAATCGTATATTAGTTTACAACATTCCCACCTCTATGTAGTTCCCTCACGAGTCTCTACCTAGTGCCATAGCATCCCTTTGAGCCTCAAGCCAATGCTATCATTTTGGGAAAACGTTTTTTTTTCCTCTTGAAATCTTGTCATGTCAAGCCTCCATAGTCTCCCGTTGATCATTATCCCAACACTATAGCACCCTCTTAGGCCTCAAGGAATCACTACAGTTTAGGGACTTGGAATTCAAGCTCTTTTTCTTCCTCCCTGTACCTCCTTAGAACTTCACTAAGCCTTAAGGTAGTGCTGCAACACCCCAAACCCAACCCAATACTATAGCCTTAGAAAATAACCCTTGAGATCACATTTTGGCCTTATTTCCTTAGTGAGTCTCTCCAATGAGCCTTAGTGGAGAACTATAGTGCACTACTAGGCCTTAACCGAATATTATAGTACTCTATTGAGCTTAAGCTAGAAACATGATGACTATCTCAATATTTTCTCTCACTCATTATTTTTTCTCTTGAGATTTTCTTGTGTAACACTGAGTTAAATAAAGTTGAAATTCAAGTTCAAAAAGGAACTATTGGATTAATTAATATAAAATCTCATGAAAACTCTTTAAAAAGGACTCTTAATGCTCCCTCTTCTTCATATTAATTAAATATTATGCTCTCGAGGGTAAACCACTTTTTGGATGAAGTAATACACCTCAATTGTCCTTGTGAGCATTAAATTTAGCTATCTTAACCCAAGTAAGTGATTGTTCATGCTTATTCACCCTACATTTTGTCTTTTGTGGTTATTTTATTACAATTACTTAGCAAAAAATATTTTTATTTTATTGAAATCACTGAATTTCTTCATGTATTAATAAATTGAATGGTTTTGCTTAGGTTCATATTGGCTTTAGGTTGTGCTAAGATTTTCCCTTTCAACCCTTACCCTCTAATGGTTGAATATGCTTTTGAATGGCATCGTAATGTTTGATTTTTGTAGCTATGGTTGGTCTTCATAATTAGTATTTTAGTCATTGATGTATTTTTAAAGCATGTTATTCATGCTATTATCAAAAGAGAAAAATATTTGACATGTTATTCATATTTGTTTTTAAAAGAAGAAAATTTTAATTCTTCAAATTGAATTTTTGGCTCTAAAGAAGCCAAGTGATCCCTCCTCCTAGTCAAGTTGGCTCCAGTGTAGAGGCACCCATTCAGATGGCCAATCTATCATAGATGTGAGGCATTCAACCTCCCTCCAAGTGCACAACTAAGATCTCTTATGTAAAAGACAATTTGGATAATCTGAGGTAGGAAGATAAGGAAGATAAGGGCAAATATAAGGAGAAAGAAGGGCGAATATAACTCTTGTTGAAGCATTGAATCTTTGTAGCATTTTATTGAAGGACACATATCTGTGTTGAAGGATCGAAAATATGATGTAATATTCTGTGGAAATGATGAATTTCTGAGGAAGAAATCTCTATGAAAGGTGGTAGGACTGAAATTCTCTAGGGAAAAGTATGAGGCCTAAATTATGCCCTAGCACAACATACCTTACCGAATTGATTGGGAATCTAGTTGACTTGACTAGGAGACTAATGGACCAGGTTTTACCATGCTTATTCTGTCGGTTAGCTTGACCTTGTCAATGACTAGGATTTCTAGGTTTATCTCTTGTTAAAGTGAACAATTTCTCTAAGGAAAAGGTTATTGGGTTTCCCCCCCATGTAGGTTTTCCCAGGGTAAACTCTTGTGATATTTTCTTTGTTGTCTCTTCATGATCCTATTGTCATAATTGTTATATTTTTGATGTCTTCTGTGTAATTTTTTAATGATGGAATAATGGATAAGAATGTGAAAAATAACTAAATCATTTGAAGTAATTATAAATATAGAAGACCCTATAAAATTCAGCATGGTTTCAAATTTTATGGTGAAAGAGAAGCCTTGAAGTTGAATTCATATTTGTTTCAAGCCATCCTCTAGGGCTTGATGTATCAATTATCCCTAAATTTCCTAGTTCAAGAATCTCATCACAAAACAAAGGCCAAGTGTAACAACCATGAGTTAAAATTTCATGTAATAAAAGTTAATAAAGGAAAAATAAGACAACGATCAAGGGACACTTATTCCAAGCTGAACGTTGGCAAAAATATCCTAGTGGGCATCACTTGTGTTTATGGCTATGGGAAAATTGGAAAAGGCAATGACAAAGGCTTTGAAAAGGAAAAACATGTATTTTTGGCATTTATTTTATGAAAATAAAAAAAAAAAGGAGAAAAGGAAGGTGAAAGGTCACATGTTGAATGTGAGGAGAAAAATGAAGGAAAATAATGGAAAATGAAGAAAATAGAGGCCTCATTAATAAAAATACCTCAGAGCATCAGTTGGTGGCATTTTTTCAGTTCAGTTTTGGAATTGGTTTCAGGGAGGAGAAGAGCACCAAGAGGAGAAGGAAATCAAGAAAGCAAAGGAAGGAAAAGTAAAGCAAATGAAAGTAAGAATCAAGCAAGGAAAATTTCGATCAAGCAACTTCAACATAAATACTCACACGTAACAAGTTGCATGTATGATTTCGTAGCTGGTTTTGACATGCATGGTATGTGCATGTTGGCATTTGGTTCTTTTGTTTTCATTGGCATGGTTTTTGTAGGGTTTTGACATTGGATTTTAGCCTTGTCTTTCCATTTCTAGATATCCATGTTGTGATGGGATTCTTTCTCGACTTGAGCTTTGGATTGTTGAAATATTTTGGATCCGTGTGAGGTGGTCTCAGGAAAATCCCAGGGGTTGGGGGTGGAGATGGTTTTCTCCGGGAAGCCCTCAATAGGCGGGTGGAGACAGGGAAATTTCTCAAGGGATGGTGAAGGAATTTTGAGGCATCCAAGCTCGGTTTGGTTTTGTGATCTCAACACCATTTTAGGTGAGATCACGACATGGTGAGGATGGAGGTGGTTTAACCTTTGGATTCTCTTGTCTGTTTTTGGATTTTTTTATCCCATGGGATCCCAAATTCATGCTTGGAATATGTGTAAATTTTTGTAGATGTTCTATGCTAGGAGCAATTTTACTTTTCTCACAGCAATCGTACAAATAGTTAAGCAAAATGCAGATAGAACATATAAGTGGATCTTACAGAAGACAAATCAGAAACAGGAAAAATGTGGTGGTTCGTTACGGCGGTCAACAGGATGCTTCAACCAGCAAAGTTTCCTTGGTCAGCCAACCCAGCATGTGTCACAACAGTCCTCCAATCAGCAAACGAGTCAAACCAAGTCAACTCCAAAAAAGTCAACGCTGTCCTGAAAAAGTCAACACAGGGCAGCAAGCTAAAAGTCAACACAGCAGCAGATTGGTCAACCCTTTGACCTCGATTTCTATGCCAAGTAGTACGGCCTTCCAAAATCGAGCTTCCCACAAGTTTTCAGCCCAATTGGACCATGCATTGACCAAAGTCAACGCTGGTCAAACTTTCTGCAAAATCCTAACTGCAGAAAATCGTCCTTCAACTCAGCCGTACTGTTTTGTCCTTCTCCTTCACACGTGTGGCTGAACTCGTCCTCCCAGGAGCTCGTACTAACTCAGATGAGAGAAGATGTTGTGAGTTGTGTTGTGATGATATGCTCTCCAACTTTGCCTGTATTTATATCCATCATTGGGGCGTGTGACACATCTGCTGGGGGTGTGAAACCTTAAGGCCGACCTGCACATATAATTTATTATGAATAATAAATTCAAAATAAATGTTCCGCTCATCGGATTAAGACATATTATATATGGATTTTACACCTCTCCGAAAGAGGAATCCAACAAAAATATTAGCCTCTTAATCTGAGCATCATAACATGGAGTTTGGACCTAGTTGTCCAAATTTAACACTCCCTCTCAACTAAGGAGAACTCCATCCATCAGTGCAATCAAACATCGTGCGTCATCCCGCCGTAACTTGCTTTGCTGGCCTCTTTATTTCAGAACAGAAGTGGGTCAGTCACAAAGACATCATCCCCCGACTGACATAATCAGTCCAGAGGTTCAAAAACCTCTATCAAACTCATGAAGAGTATCCAACCAACCCAAAGTTGGTTCATCTGACCCGAAGTCAGGCAGAGGTCCCAGACCTCACTAAACTTGATCCCAGATCAAGTGGTTGGACTGTGCCATCCTAGATAGAGAGTACGGCAATCTCTGATGCGTCCATCAATCTTTGCTAATAGTCTCTAGCTTTTTCCACCTCATTGGCCAAATGAGAGGTACTTCCCATGAGCCCTGAACTCAATGGGTAGGATGCATACGGGGCACAGATAAATGAGTGGCGAACCAGCTCAATAATCACCAGGGTGGGGCAGAAGCATTATGAGTGCTTATAGCTCCGAGAAGCTATCCCCAAAGCCCCCCAGAGCTCCCAGAGCTCATCGTCCAACAGGACCCACATCATAGGGTCGTTCCACGACACCAAGACTCTCACGGAAGGTTAGGAACTTGACCTTCCCAGGGGCTTAGTGAGAATATCCGCGACCTGCTCATCAGTTCCTATATGATCGAGCCTTACGGCGCCTCACTGTACCATATCCCGGATAAAGTGGTACCTGATATCAATATGCTTGGATCGGCCGTGGAACACAGGATTCTCAGTCATACGAATCCCACTCTGGTTATCACAGAGTATCACAGTGGTATCTAGCACATGTCCAAACAACTCACTAAAGAGCTTTCGCAACCAAACTGCTTCACAACAGGCCATACTTGCTGCAATGTATTCGGCCTCAGCGGCGCTCAAAGCCACCGACTTCTGCTTCCTGCTCATCCATGAGATCGAAGCAGAACCAAGATTGAAGCAACATCCCGATGTGCTCTTACGATCCACCACACTGCCAGCCCAATCGGCATCAGTATATCCACGGAGTATCACACTCCCGGCGGTGTATCTCAGCCCATGGTTTATCGTGCCCCGAAGATATCTCAAAAGATTCTTGGCACCAACCCAGTGAAAATGATGAGGCTCAACCATCTGTTGACTCAAAGTGTTCACTGCAAAACATATATCCGGTCGGGTGTTCACTAAGAACATCAAAGCTCCTATGAGTTGACGATACTCGGTAGGATTGGCCAAGATAGGCCCAGCAGCGCTGCCACTCAACTTCTTAAAGTTGAGTTCCATCGGTGTCGACACGGACTTACAGTCCACCATACCAAATCTTTCCGGAAGCTTCACAATGTATTTTCCTTGAGAAAGGAAAATCTCTCCAGGCCTCTGCCAGACCTCCAGGCCTAGGAAATGGTACATCGGTCTATAGGTCCTTCATCTCGAGCTGAGCAGCGAGCCTCTTACATTGATGAATGAGGAGATTCGGCTTTGTCAGGAAGAGGTCATCCACATATAGCACTAGAATGAGAGGCTTCCCCTGTACAACCTTGAAGTAAAGGTTCGGATCAGCATTACTTCGAGTGAAGCCCGGCTTCATCAAGTAACTATCCATCCTCTCGTACCAAGCTCTGGGTGCTTGCTTTAACCCATAGAGGGCTTTCTTCAACCTGCAGACATGAGTGTCTCGATCCTGAACTTCAAATCCCAGAGGTTGTTCCACATACACCTCTTCCTTTATTGCACCATGCAGGAAAGCGGTCTTGACATCCATCTGATGAAGACTCCATCCTTGCGTAGCAGCAAGGGCTATGATTGATCGAATGGTGGTATATCGTGCCACAGGTGCAAATATGTCATCATAGTCAATTCCTTCCTTTTGAGAGAAGCCACGGGCAACAAACCTTGCCTTAAACTTTTCAGCACTCGCATTAGATCCATGTTTGATCTTGTAGAGCCATTTTGCGGTGACAACAGATTTGTCCTTCGGTCTCGGGACCACATCCCAGACATCATTCTTCATTATGGACTCATATTCTTCGTGCATAGAATCCTTCCAAACTTGATGCTTTACGGCTTCCTCAAAAGATCCAGGTTCAGATTGTACAATAGTACTCATGGCAGCTAGATACCCTTGGTATCTACACGGCTTCTTGCTTTCTCGAAATGTTCCCCTTGGGGCAGCATGACCCTCAGCATCTTCGAGGGTGTCCCTGAGCCATGATGGTCTCTTTCCCAGTGAAGGAGATGGATCAATAGGGTCCATTGGTCCTTCAATATCAGGCATTGTCTCATCCTGCGGTTCTTCCAGATTTCCAGGCCTTTCTTCATGATTTTCTCCAGATCTTGGAAGATCTACTACTTTCTTCGGGGAAGCATCTTCGTCAAAGGTGACATCATGGCTTATCTCTACTTCCCTTTGACCAGGTACATAGACTCTATAGGCCTTAGAAGTCTCACTGTAGCCCACAAACATTCCTTTCTTCCCAGTAGCATCCAGCTTACTTCTCTTTTCTTTCGGCACATGAAAATAGACGGGACATCCAAAAATTCTAAAATGTGAGACATCAGGTTTCTTACCAGAGAAAACCTCTTCGGGAGTTTTGGAGTCCAAAGAGGAATGAGGGCATCGGTTTTGAATGTACACAGCAGTATTTGCAGCTTCTCCCCACAGAAACTTTGGTAGACCCTGGTCACATAGCATGGCACGGGCAGCTTCCACAATAGTCCTATTCTTGCGTTCAACAACACCATTCTGCTCAAGAGTATATGCAGTGGTAGTCTCCCTCTTAATGCCAGCTTCTCTGCAAAATTCTTTGAACTCATTTGACTCATATTCAGTGCCATTGTCAGTCCTCAAAATCTTGATCTTCTTTCCGGTCATATTTTCCACCAAGGCTTTGAAGGTACGGAGCCACATGAAAGCCTCATCCTTCTTCTTCAAGAAGTATATCCAGGTTTTGCGAGAGAAGTCATCAGTAAATGTCATGTAGTAAGAACATCCCCCCAGGGATGTCACAGGAAACATACCAGATAGATCAAAATGGACCAGTTGCAATATATCAGATGTCTTTGTGACACTAGAGGGGAAAGGTCCCCTTGTATGTTTTCCTTCAGCACAGCCCTTACATACACCTCCATGATTATTTCCAAAGTCAGGCATCCCTGTCACCACCTTCCTTACTTCGGGAAGGGCCTTGTAATGAAGGTGTCCAAATCTTCGGTGCCATAGTTCGGTTTGTCGGATAGTATCACAAGTCATAGCTCCCAACGGACTCCCTCCAACCTGGTAGAGTGTACCAACTCTAAAACCAATTGAGATAGCTTCCTTGAAGCTCTCCTTCCACATGACACCTTTCCATCGAGAGAAAGTTACATTGAATCCTTTGTCTTCCATGGCGGGATACGAGACACAAGGTTCTTCTTCAATTGTGGAATTTTGCAGAGCATCTTGCAAGCCGTAGGACTTGTCCTTGAGACAAGTGGAGGGTCCTGATCCACGTCCTTTCCTGGGATAAGTGGCATTATCCCCAAGGATATTTCTAGATTAGTATCCTTTCAACCATGTCATCCCTTTCAACCATGTCGAAGAAAGAATTGGTGTAAGTAAATGGGTGATGTGTCTTGAGGCACCACTATCGATTAGCCAGACATCCATAGTGTCGGGCAGAGATGCAGCTGAGAGAGCAGATACAAGAATATACTCATTTCTTTTATCAACAACATTAGACTCCTCATACCTGGTATTTCTGGACCTTTTAGAAGGTTGATTGTTTCCTCAAAGTGAGCCTTCCTCTTTCCTTTGGATTTTTCATTTCTTCGATTCCCATTCCTTCGGTTGTTGTTGTTATCATCACTATCGGGAGAATCCTTCTTGAAGGGGCATTCTCTAGCATAGTGACCAGGCCTATGGCAGGTGAAACATTTTCCCTTCTTCTCTTGAGTCCTTGTTCTTCCTTTGTCCTTAGAACCACCCGAGTTCTTCTTTCGGGTATGAGCACCATAGGCAGCATTTCTGTCATTATCGAATTCCTTCATCCTTGTTTCTTCTTGCATACATCTAGACAGAAGCTCATCAAAGTTAGGAATGGTATTATTGTTGAGAATGGTAGTTGTGAATACTTGCCATTCATGTGGGAGTCCTCCAAGTGCGGTGAGAACCATCTCACGATCAGCTATTGTCTCCCCAATAGCTAGCAGATTGTTCCTTGTTTCGGTCAATTTCAGAAAGTAAGTTTGAATAGACTCATCTCGGCCCTTCTTCATATTCTTCAACTTGTTCTTGAGGAATAGCACTTGGTTCACATTGTTTACCTTGAACATAAGGATCAATTTGTCATACATATCCTTGGATGTGCCTAGTTCAGATATATAGGCAACCAGACTCTTATGTATGGATTCCCTGATCAACAACTTTGCTCTGATTTCTCCCTTCTTATACTTGTTTCTAACAGCAGCGGTAGCATTGGATGGAGGTTCTTGAATCTTACCCGTCACATGATCCAAGAGATCATGATCTTCCAATTTGAGATCTAATATCATCTTCCAGGCATGGAAGTCATCCCTTCCAGTCAGCTTGTCATTCTCCTTGAATTCAAGCCTAGTGGAACCCATTTCTTCCGGTGATGATTGCTAAAGATAGAGTTTGTCTTCACCTCGGCTCACGATACCATGTAAATTTTTGTAGATGTTCTATGCTAGGAGCAATTTTACTTTTCCGGCTGATCATCTGAAATAGTTAAGCAAAATGCGGTAGAACATATAAGTGGATCTTCTGAAGACCATCGAGCGGGAAAATGGTAGTTCGTGCAATGAGTCAACGGGATGCTTCAGCTTGACAAAGTCTCCTTGGTCGACTGACCAAATATGTCCGCGACAATCCTCCAGTGATGCGATGGCGTGCTCAAAAGTCTCAGCGGCCCGTCACGAAAAGTCTTGTAGGCGACAAGCTAGAATCAGCAGCAGATTGGTCAACCCTTTGACCTCGATTTCTGTGCCAAATAGTACGGCCTTCCAAAATCGAACTTCCCACAAATTTTCAGCCCAATTGGACCATGCGTTGACCAAAGTCAACGCTAGTCAAACTTTCTGCAAAACCCTAACTGCAGAAAATCGTCCTTCAACTCAGCCGTACTGTTTTTGTCCTTCTTCTCCTTCACACGTGTGGGCTGAACTCGTCCTCCAAGGAGCTCGTACTAAATCAGATGAGAGAAGATGTTGTGAGTTGTGTTGTGATGAAATGCTCTCCAACTTTGCCTGTATTTATATCCATCATTGGGGCGTGTGACACATCTGTTGGGGGTGTGAAACCTTAAGGTTGACCTGCACATATAATTTATTAAGAATAATAAATTCAAAATAAATGTTCTGCTCATCGGATTAAGACATATTATATATGGATTTTACACCTCTCCGAAAGAGGAATCCAACAAAAATATTAGCCTCTTAATCTGAGCATCATAACATGGAGTTTGGACCTAGTTGTCCAAATTTAACAA